>CAIGRS010212642.1:0-19149 GCA_903798395.1 Fraxinus floribunda | reverse complement strand
GGTTCAAAATGTTTCGTTAACTGATTAGTCAAGTAAGTCTGATAAATTCTTACTATGGAAGGTTTAAAGTAAAAGCTACCGATCCTAATGCATTATATATCAGTTGTACTCCTCTTCATCTCCTTTATTCTAAGCATATATAATTAGCTGGAGGTAGTTTCTCTTAGTTCATCACGTATATTGATAACCATTGTAGGTATAATTATGCATACTTGATGAAATTCAAGCATGAANTCACCGCCAGAGGTGGTTTCTCTTACTTCATCACATTTACTGATGATCATTCTAGATATGGTTATGTATATCTGATGAAGTTCAAGAATGAAGCACTTGAAAAGTTCAAGGAATTCAAGCTTGAAGTAGAGAAACAAATAGGTAAAGGTATTCTCACACTGAGATCAGATCGAGGTGGAGAATATCTAAAAGGAGAATTTTTAGATGATATGAAGGAGAATGGGATTCTCTCGCAGTGGACTCCACCATATACACCACAACATAATGGTGTATCTGAACGGAGGAACCGCACTTTGTTAGATATGGTGCGATCAATGATGAGCCATGCAAACCTCCCAAAATCTTTTTGGGGGTCATGCACTAATTGCAACTTGCTACACACTAAATCCTGTCCCATCTAAATCAATTGACAAAAACTCCATATGAGTTAAAGCCAGAAGGCCTAACTTGTCTCATACCAAAGTTTGAGACTGTGACACTTATGTGAAGCACACTGATTTGAATAAGCTTGGGACTAAAATCGATAAATGCATATTTGTGGGATACACAATTGGGTATCAATTCTATAATTTCATTGAGAAAAATGTATACGTATCAAAACATGCCATATTTTTAGAGGAAGAGTTAATTCTAGGAGAGTGCATCGAGAACACATTAGAACTTGAAGATATATTGATAAATGTCAATTTTGGACGACGAATGAGAATTAATGATAAATTAAATGAATTTATTTAATTGATGCAAAATAATAATTCACGTCGTTGGTATCATGATCAGGAACATTCACACAAAAAGAAGAGCTAGAAGAATGATATTATTAATTAATTAACTGATAAGTGTTGGATATTTGTACAATTAATTAATTGGTTTACTTATTAATGTGTCTATTAATTAATTAGATTAATTAATTTATGGATCGAGTTTAATTAATTAGATTAAAGAATTGGATTGAGTTAAGTTTAAGTGACGGGCCAATCCATTTGGATTTCTGTTAATAAGTTGTTAGGGTTGAGAAAATATGAAATACAATCATTATCTTGACAGTACAAGAAAAGAGAAACCATACTCTTTCATTCTTGTTTCCTTGTGTGAATTATCATTGGAGGTTCGACAATATGACAACTATGGATTACAGATCGTAATTGTTTTTAACAAAATTAATTAAATTTATAATTTTAATCACAGTTTTCATCTAAATACAAATTAGATCTTTTGTGAGAATTGAAATTGTTTTAAAATCTAATGTGCATGATTATGCCCGTGTTTGGCTTCATTTTTTTCAAAACTTATATTCAACCAAATATTCTTCTATAAAGTAAATAATATTACACGTAAATCGAAAATTTTTCTTTATTTTTTAATCACGCATTTTCCAAAAATTCATTATTTCAAAATTCATTATTCCCTAAATTTCAATTAAAGTAGAGCCCAAACAAGAGAATTTACCAACATCTTTCTCATCTCTAAGAATACTCTTGACACTTTAAGTTCACCCTATCAAGACCTGTCTCCACGATTTGGAGTGTCGTGAAAGATTTGGCCTAGGTATGATGATCTTAACAAGACTTTTTGTGTAATTCGTAAAGCAATGAAGCTATATTATAGCTTCGAGAGGAACATTATTTAAGCTTCAAAAGGTAATCCCTTAACAACAATTTCAATATCTTTATAGTTTTGTTCTATTTTAATGTATGTTACTAGATTGAATCTAAGTCAAGTCTCACATTTCCAAACAACCGCTTATAACCATTTGATAATATTCCAATCTAAACCAAACCGCTCAATCGTCCACATCACATCAAAGCTAACCCCATTGGCATTTTGGTTTGATTTAAACCATTGTTTATTGGCATAGTTTTTATCCCTTGCTTCAGATTTCTTTAGTTCAATTCACGAATTGTGTATCGTTGGTTGAGTTTATACATGTTGAGAATTGATTATCATCTCGTTGCTTTTACTTTTGAGTGAAGTAGAATGAACAGTTGGCTTTGTTAATTAAATCACATAGATAGAGACGGAGATGGGGAGGGACGGGGGGCAACATTGTCCGTTGGTCCACTATTCCTAATTAATTTGTAATGTATTTTTCAGTTTCGCCTCCGCAAAATTTTGAACTTTTTTGTTATTATTTTTTCCATTAATAAATATTAAACCAATAACTTATACTTTAAAATTCAACTATACAAAAATCTTAGACCTAAACAAAATATCCAATAGTTACTTAAATTAATAAATATCTCAAACCCAATAAAAAAGCAAATGACTCATTTATAAATCAATTACCCAAAAGTATATCCACAGGCCACAGGCCACAAAATGTAATCCCGACTACAGACACCTCTCATTTTTTATATCCATCTAACATTCATGTTTTCAATTTGTATAGCGTTCGACACATAGATGGACATATTGTTTTTGTATCGACAAACTGATTGTCTTTTTGATCAGTTAATCTAACTTGCATATTTTTGTACTTAAAATCGTCGTTTCAATCCACAAAATTTTCTGGGGGCCCCCTAGGAGGGGGGCCCGTCCCCTCCACCCCCTGTATTTTGCCCCTAAGATTAGAATCCTAACTAGGTCCCTGCACATAGATGAAAAATGGTTGTAGAGACTTATTTTCATTGATAGCCTCTCAATCGCTATGGAGAATCATGAGGAAAAGTTATTTGATCATGGAAAAATATTTTAAAATTGAATGACTATGGAGAAACTCTAGAGAAACATCAATGACCATTTGAGAACATGATTGATCCCAATTGGACAAAGTTGATGGTGACCCTATGCCACTTAAGATTTCAGTTAGCCATTTAGTATCTCCCTTAATGAAATCTATCAAAATTTAAATGATAAACGATTATCATTTTCAGAAGTTAGATAACTATGGTGAAAAACTTCGATGTTCTGTATTCAACAACCAATGATGTAAAATATCCCTCTCCAAACACCGCTATGAATCACCGAAAATTGGTGCAAGAAGTGAAGTAAACCGTTGTTCTGAGTAACTTGTTTTGTGGGCTTAAAATTCGTTCTCCAGCATTTATTGGGCTATAATGTTCGATTAAGCCCACAAAGGCCCATATTGTATTCCTTCTTTATATTTCTATTCCACGTCTAGGGTTTGTAAGGTCCTCACAGTTGCATAGAGAAGCTGCCACCGATTCATTTCCAATGGGTATGCACACCTCTCAGTCTCACAAACTCAATGCGATTTACCTTCTGCTCTATGGCTTTGAATTTTGAAGCAATGAGACTAATGTGATAATGTTTGAAATTTATGTATGTGTTCAGTAATGACTGTAAAATTGCAGGTGCGTACACGTATGTGTCGGAGCTGTGGAAGAAGAAGCAATCGGATGTGATGAGGTTCTTGCTGAGGGTCCGCTGTTGGGAATACCGTCAGCTCCCCGCCGTAGTCCGGGTCGTCCGCCCCACACGACCTGACAAGGCCCGCCGCCTCGGCTACAAGGCCAAGCAGGTTCCCCTTCTCTTCCCACATTTTCCTTATAATATTACAACTGCTGCATTATAATTTCATCTGGATTTTCTCTGTTTTATTCTTTATAGCTTTCTTGACTTTGAGCATTGTTTCCTTTGTAGATGTCTCATAATCAATGATTGCGCTACTTCGTTCATTAAGAAAAAGTCTTTCTCCGTTGTAGAAAAAAATATTTCATTTTTTCTTGATTTATTTGTTATATGGAAAGATGAATTTAGAGGGTTCTTGTTGAATTGGAAATATAAGGTTTTGATGGAAATTTTGTTAATATTGCATCGTGTTCTGCAAATTATTTGGAATCTTTAAATGTTATAAGAATTAATCTATTTGTGCCGAACCTTTTACATAATCTTTGACCGAAGTGCTACACTTAGCATCACCGATATTATAATATTTGGTTTTACCGTGAACAAGATGGACATTGAGACATCACATGAAGTGACAATCTAATAGGAGACTAGTGACAATCAATATATTAGTAATTAACATCACATGAAGTGACTGAAAGAACTATACATAATAAATAGTTTTTTACTCTTAAAAATCACCCTAGAATGTGAAACATTGAGAAAGGACGTAGAAATGTGCTGGATTCATAAATTTTTGTTATGAATATTGGATTTCTGTGCTTGAAAAGATAATATAAATTTTCCCCAAATCTCGTGACCCTGACACGTTTCTCTATGCTTTAATTCTTTCAATGAGCACAAATCTTGTTAATGGTCCACTGATCACCAAGAAAATTCGATTTGACGTTTGACAAAGGTTAGGGCTTTTGGTGTTGTTCATTAAACCGACTGTATAATAGCAAAAATGGTTGAAAAGTGTGAGGATTTGTGAAACTAATGATAGTCTTCACTTTCTCAACACAGTATTATTTAGAAAGTAAGATTTTAGGGGGAGATGGAGTGTAGTTTTAGACAAGTATCTTGAGTTTAGTGTTTAAATATGGTTCACATTTGGTACATTATTGCAAGGGATGATACCATATGATGAAATTGGTTTATATGTTCTCTTTTTGTTATCTATATTTACTGTTAGATTTAGGCTGCCATCTTATTGTATTTCATTGGCGAGGTTTATAATGGTGGAATAATACAGCAATTGTTTTACAGGGTTATGTAATCTATAGGGTTCGTGTGAGGCGAGGTGGTCGCAAGAGACCTGTCCCTAAAGGTATCGTGTATGGTAAGCCCACCAACCAGGGTGTTACCCAACTCAAATTTCAGCGCAGCAAAAGGTCAGTCGCAGAAGAACGTGCTGGTAGGAAGTTGGGTGGTCTTAAGGTCCTGAACTCTTACTGGATCAATGAGGTATATGATCAAGTTGAGTTGACTGTTTTTCTCTTTCGTTCGGATCTGGAATGAGACTAATTATCATGTATATGCTTTTGTTTGTTGTAGGACTCAACTTACAAGTACTTTGAGGTAATCTTGGTTGATCCTGCACATCAAGCTATACGCAATGACCCAAGAATCAACTGGATTTGCAACCCTGTGCACAAGCACAGAGAGCTCCGTGGTCTCACTTCAGCAGGAAAGAAATACAGAGGTCTACGTGGAAAGGGACACTTGAACCACAAGGCACGTCCTTCACGCAGGGCCACCTGGAAGAGGAACAACACACTTTCTCTTCGTCGATATCGCTGAGTTTTACTTGCTGTTGGTCACTGTTTATGTAGTGTTTGACTGCACTTGTTTGGATGTTTGAAGTTAGAACACTAGTTTGAAATCTTGGTTCATTGGATGAGTATGTCGACCAAACCTTTAATGTTCTTTACTTTGTTTGTTGCATATGCTTGGATAATGTTGTGCCCCTGGCAAGTGAGCTTCGAGTTTGTGCACCCTATATATGCATTATTCACTTTACTCTTTTCTGATCAAATTGAACCCACTTCGATCTTGCCTATATTGTCTTAGATAATAGTCCAGAAGTTGATATTAGGTTAAACATACATGAAAAAAGGTTAATATACATACAGAAGTATATATGAGCATGTATATACAAGTGGGAATCATACCCATCACTACATTTTAAAATAAAATTCAAATTTTATTGTATCTCTCATCAATTTCAAGATTTTGATGGCTTAAATTTATCCAGCAAACAAGCACTGGCTGCTTCGGTTTTGTTGCCAAAATTAACCCCTAAACCCAAGCTTTCTTTTTTGACACAAAATCAAGAATCCCAGTATCTGATAGTTTAACCATTACACCACAATCCTCTCCATCTCCAAATTATTTCATATGTTCTGAATTCATATATTTTGTGAAGAATTGATATATCTGACGACTTTGATGTCTGCGGTTTATACGTGATAAAAGTTTGCCGAATATGTCATCCACCAGAAGCTGGATGCGATGGCAGTTATGTTCGATACAAAAAATGCAAGAATGCACCTAGTAGCTCAACTATACAAGAATGTCTGCGAGGTCATTGAAAATTACGAGACTGACTTTGATCTTTATATCACAGAGCATCAGGAGGGATAGAAAGATGAAGGGAATCGTAATTGCGTAACGGGAAATGGTATTATGTAGGATCTTCCCATTAACACATCGATCCCTCGTTTTGTGAAGATCCTACTATGATGTTTTAGTGGTATGTTATCATATTTTGGCGTTAGATGAAATTATTATTATCTGTATATTGTCGTTGAGACTGATTCCATAAAATCCATTAGGGAGTGAAAGTATGTTTATGTATGTATGGGTACTAAAGTAATAACTAATGCTTGTTTTATTATTCACTCTCTTGTTGTGATTATGCACTTATGATTCATTGAATTGTTGCTTTATTCCGTCAAAAGATGGATTTACTGAATATCAATTAATCACAAAAACTTAAGATGCTTGATCAACACTATTTGTGAACTCTCAGCTATATGTACACTAGAAAAAAAATCTTGCATAAAGTGAATACAACACCGGTATGATTTAATCAGATATTAGCATAATATGTTACTGGTAGATCTTCTTTGAATGTGTTTGATCTTTTTGTTGGAACTGACAAAGAATTGGGTTTCAGATACATAGATACAACATTCGTGATTAATAATTACAAAATGAAGAAATTACGCGTAATCATTTTCTATAAATTTCTTGAATAGAGATCGCGGGAATATAACCATCTAATGTCATACTAAATCACCTATTATTAGTATAATATCAAGCAATGTATTTTTGATTTTTGAATCTCCATAAGTTCAGTAATGACAATTAATTGAATTTCCTTTATACATTCAGAGCCTGTTTGGTAGAGATTAAAATCGGATTAAAATTGAAAAACTGGTCGTTATTGTTGACTTTTTTTAGATGGGTGAGATCCAATAACGATCATATTTTCAATTGTAATTGGATCTTAATTGTTAACAAACAGACTCGCAATTACAACTTTACAAATGGAAAGTAGATTATGCAGTACTTTTGGCATTATAAAAGAGTTATGTAGTAAAATTGGTTAATATTTGGGTTTAGTAGTATAAAATGAATTATTATGTAATAGTTGGAAATATATAAATTTTCCGTATATAAAAAGAGCATATTGTGAGTAGTAGGCTAGTGTATTCTTGATCTAGTTTTTGGTCCAACCAAAGGGAATGGATATTCATAGAGGTTTTTCATAAGACATTCGACACACTCAATCTTTGACTCGAGTGGCCGAAATCCAACATAGATAAATCAGCTCCCCAACCACAAATAAAGTAAGGAAAAGCACGGGTTGAAAAATATTTAGTTGCTTTCTTCAGTTCTTGGACTTCTCGTTACTGTATACAATTTATGAAAGAGATTTTTGTAAGTGTTATGTCCTAAATCTAATCAAATTTAGACATAAATACTTTCAATATATAATTGATACATTTTTATGTCATATCTATTATTTAATTAATATTCAATTAAATTAAATAATAGAGTTTGTAGATTTAAGTCTTAGTAATTTATTAATCACGATGAGTTGTGATTGTGAAATACAAATTACATATCAATCTTAAATTATTCATGGTCATAAGTAATAACGAGATAAGGATATTGTTATTACGGATAGATCATCACGTGTAACACGTGGATATTTTGTTATAGAATAAAATATTGGAAACTTGCTGAGGAGATTCCACATAGATAATTATTTGAGTGTCAGTAGTTACTCACTAACATTTGGTAGTGGAATTGATTATTCGACTTGAGATCATCATAGTTTTATTAAATGAGAACATTCATACTTTGGTGATGCTGGATGTTGCTCTATCAATGGTCGCTTATACGACATATTTTAAGGTATGTCAAGAATCATATGAAAATTGTGAATGATCAATAGAGGATTCACCACTCTTAAATAATAAGAGATTGAAATCTACATTTCATTCAGTTAAGTTGATAACGAAATCCTTGGCAAATATGCACTCATAAGTTGAAAAGAGTTTTCAACTTACATTTCAATTCCGACCAAGTAGATCTATCCTTGGTTGAAATTAAAATTATTTTATTTTTCGTTGTGTATAATTAAGTAAATTCCCAACAATTCTTGGACTTGAACTGCGATTACTGATTACCTACTTGAACTAACCTGCATTGTTGGTGATGGCAGCCTACATTTTATTGCAGGGATAAGAATGTATATAAAATGTACTTAAAGCCCTTGATTACCACTGCAGAGCTCGTCTTGCTATAGATGGAATTAGATCTATACTCCAAAAGAGAATTCCATTACATTTAAAATGTACCTACTTGTCCGCGGTCTCAAATCAAGTGTAGCCGGTCAGGGATGGACGCAGAACTTTAAAGTTAGGGAGCACAATCGAACTTGCAAAGAAGTTGAGAGAAATTTTACAATCGAAAATTAACATCCAAAAAAATCACACCCATGTAATTTTGCTTTTGATATGACTTTTTCGGATGTAAAATTTCGAAAATTTTTGCTGTCATATTCCATATAAAAT
The DNA here is from genome assembly GCA_903798395.1 of Fraxinus floribunda. NCBI lineage: Eukaryota > Viridiplantae > Streptophyta > Magnoliopsida > Lamiales > Oleaceae > Fraxinus > Fraxinus floribunda. The sequence goes on along the minus strand of CAIGRS010212642.1, from coordinate 10,480 downwards.
TTCCTAATAAAATGATGAAAATTACATTGAGAAATTTGTATCGCAAAAATAATAAATGTTTTGATTTTTATTTTTTTAAATGCGAGTTAAACGTTTTTTTTAAGAATCACGTTTAACGTATTTTTAACTATTTTCAATATCTATTTGGATTATTCAATATGCACATAATATAGTTTTTGAAATAAGTTTTGAAACGACATAAATAATTTTTAGATTCGATTAGCGTACGATCGTCCGAAAATTTTTAAAATTGGCATATTATCGAAATTCAAATTTATTGTGATTTTGCCCTTATTTGGTGAAGATTAAAATCAATTTTTTTAGTAAATTTTGATAAAAGTTAAACAATTATTGATTCTATGAAATATGTTATTAAAATTAATTATTAACTTTGATTCAAATTAAAATTTCAATCGATACCAAATATGACTTTATAAAAAAAAAAAAATTCTCAAAAATTGGGGGACACATGACCCCCCCCGGGTCCGCCCCTGTAGCTGGTCGAAAGATTCAACTATTAGTCTATGACAGTATGATCGGGGCATTTGTTCTTTACAAGATATTGTTAGATATTTAACTTATTACTATAACCACTGTAACGACAATCTGGATTTGTTGCTAAACTCTACGGCCCTCCATTAATGTACCTTTCTTTGAGATTATTCAATTCTTGCCGGATTGAATCTTCATCTTGGTTAGAATATTTCAAGCACATTAACCGTTGAGAAACATGGTGAGCCATTTGGATATGGTGATACTACTCGAAATTTATGTCTATTCTCTTCATTTCCTATTTATGGATAAAAAAATGAGGCATAAAGAAAATCTGCAAAAAACTCACCCACACATTTTACGTTATACATTATACATAATCGTTTCGAAAATAGTTGGTCATCTTTAGAGGCAGAAACAAGACTTCGTAATGTAATGCACATACTTCATGGAATCCGTCATTTTTTGATGTGCTTGCTGGAAATTTTATGGGCTACGGTTATCGTACTTTTTTGTCGACTTCAAGAATTCAGCAACGGTAGTTGCTAGGACAAAATCATGTTTTGCTAATGAAGTAATGAAGTGTGTGTTGGACGTGTTTGCTGTAAATGTTTTGCAATTTTAGATTATGCTGATTTTGGATGTTTGATCTTGTTTTTCCCCCACTTAATGTCATGCTTACTGTAGAAATATCGAAAGAGAGAGAGAGAGAGAGAAAGAAAGAGCTGGAGACAAAGGAAGATTGACGGGAAAATCTGTTATTGCCAAAATGAATGAATGAATACAAATCATATGCACTGTACAATATATATAGAGATGAAAAGGGATGAAAAAGACCAAAATAACCTCTTACAATTGACAAATTCTTCAATACTCCCCCCTCAAGATGGGAGGTGTATATTCAAAACTCCCATCTTTGTTATCAATTATTTAAATTGAATCTCTCCTAATGGTTTTGTCAACACATCTGCTAACTGGTCTTGAGAGGTAACATGTAGCATTTTGACTTCTCCCGCTTGAACCTTATCTCTCACAAGATGACAATCAATCTCAATATGTTTTGTCCTCTCATGGAAAATCGGGTTACTGACAATATGGATAGCTGATTGACCGTCACAGAACAACAAGGCCGATCGATCATGTTTGATACCAAGGTCTCCAAGTATGTTTCTCAGCCAGCTTAATTCACAAACAGCAGCAGCCATGGATCTACTCTGCTTCTGTTGATGATCTAGAGACAGTATGTTGCTTCTTTGATCTCCACGACACCAATGAATTCCCTAGAAAGACATAATAACCAGTGACTGATCTTCTAGTATCTGAGCAAGCCGCCCAATTAGCATCACAAAAGCTTTTAAGTACTAGGTTTGATTTGCTTTCAAACAATAGGCTTTTTGCTGGTGTACCCTTCAAGTATCTTAGCACATGATGTGTAGCTTCCCGTGGGGCTGCCTAGGTGATTGGAGGAATTGGCTAAGTACCTACACAACATATGATAGGTCAAGTCTGGTTATGGTCAGATATAGGATCATTCCTATCAATCTCCTGTATGCACTTGCATCTTCAATAAGTTCCCCTTAATCCTTACTCAGCTTCAAATTCTGCGGTAATGGATATTTTGCAGGCTTGGCTCCAAGATATCCTGCATCAGTCATCATATCTAAGGCATATTTCCTTTGATTTACAGAAATTCCATTTGATGTCTGGCTATCTCAAGTCCAAGAAAATACTTCAAAACCCCCGAGTCTTTTAATCTAAACTGCTCATTTAGTTCTTTCTTAAATTGCTCAATGTAGGATAAATCATTGCCTCCTATGATAATATCATCCACATAAATGAGCAAAGCAACGAAGGACCCTTTTTCTTGTCTGCTAAATAAAGAATAATCAGATTTTGACAGTTCAAAACGCTGTGAAACAATGGATGGAGTTAGCTTAGCGTTCCATTGCCTAGATGCCTATTTGAGTCCATAAATGGACTTGTTCAATCTGCAGACCAGTTGTTTCCTAGATTTCCTCGGCTACTCATACCCCTTAGGCATCAACATGTACACCTCCTCATCAAGTTCATCATGGAGGAATGCATTGTTGATGTCTAATTGATGAAGATGCAAGCACTTATGAGCAGCAACAGCCAACAAGGACTTCACAGTTACTAGCTTAGCAACATGGGAGAAGGTCTCTTCATAATCAAGGCAAGCTTGTTGTGTGAATCCCTTTGCAACAAGCTTGGCTTTCTTCCTGTCCTCAGTCCCATCAGAGTTTAGTTTAACTTTGAAAGCCCATTTGCAAGCTACAGGCTTCTTATGTGCAGGAAGAGAAGTAACTATTTAAGTGTTGTTTGAAACTAATGCTTGAGATTCAGTTTCCATTGCCTTGCACCAATCTGGATACTTAGCAGCCTCTTCATATGATCTAGGCTCAAGTATAGTAGATAAGGCCAGTGAATATCTTTTGTGAGCAAGAGATAATTTGCCATAGTCCAGGTACTCAAATATAGGATATTGCTTGCCAGCCATATGACCTTTCACCATGGATTTTGATTGTAGAGTAGGTACTTAAGATGCAAGACTGCAGTGGTAATCTTGAAGATAGATTGGGGCTCTTTTAGGTCTATTTGATTGTCTAATGGGTAAAGCTGGATTTGGAGTGGGAATAGGTATTGAAATGGATTCACGAGTATTTGTTTGAGGATAATCAGATGAATCTGGAATTGAACTAACATGAGAGTTAATAGCAGTAAGAATGGAGTCATTACTAAAACTTGGAATTGACATATTAGGTGGTGAATCATTAGTTGGAACTGGAAAGAGAGATGAATCAAATGGTAAGCATGTATCAGACTTTGTTAAAGAGGAAAGGAATTTGGGATGATGAAAGGGGAATATATTTTCATGAAAGATAACATCTCTAGAAGCAAAGACAATATTGTTTAGCAGATTATATAGTTTGAATGCTTTCATGCCATAGGGGGGTAGCTAATAAAGACACATGGAACAACTCTAGGATCAAACTTGGTAAAACGTCTTTTGAGGCTTGAAGCATAGCAAATGCATCAAAAAATCTTGAGGTGTGAATATGATGGTGTTGTTTGATGAAGCATTTCATATGGTGTTTTATTTTCAAGGATTAAGGTAGAGGTTCTGTTAATCAGGTATGTAGTAGCAATAATGGTTTCTCCCTAAAACTTATTAGGCAAATTGGCTTGAAACTTGATAGCTCTAGCTATGTTTAGAAGATGTTGGTGCTTTCTCTCTACCACCCCATTTTTGCCGAGGGGTTTCAACACAGCTGAGTTGGTGAATAATGCCATTAGACTAGAAAAAATTATTCATATGGAATTTAGATCTATTATTAGATATGAGAATTTTTATTTTGCAGTCAAAGTGAGTTTGGATCATGTGATAAAAAGAGTGAATGACAGATCTAGTTTGAGATTTTTCTCCCATTAGGTAGGTCCAAGTCATTCTAGTGTGGTCATCAACAATGGTTAGAAAGTATCTAGAGCCATCTAATGAGGGAACTGAATAAGGTCCCCATGTATCACAATGGATGATATCAAATCTTTTGGAAGCTCTAGTTTCACTACTTGGAAAAGATAGTCTATGTTTTTGGCTATTGGACAAGCTGTGCAATGTAAATGTTTGTTGAATGTAATGGTTGGAACCAAATTATGTAAGACAGTTAGTTTGGAAATAGGAAGGTGTCCTATATGACAATGCCATAGATCAATATCAGTGTTCACATTGAGATTAATACTTATGGAATTACAAGAGAAATATCTTGCTTTATTACATTGTAAATTGAGATCAGAATTGCAATTGGAATTAGAAAAAACTTGAAAGCTGTTATCAGGAATAATAGTATGTTGAGAATCAGAATGGAGATAATTGATTGAAGGTTTATCATGAAGTTACTAAGCAAAATGTTGGAAAACATACAGTCCATCTTCAAGTTTGCCCACTCCAATTGTCTCCCACGTTAAAAGATCATGGACAAAACAATATTGATGTAAAAATATAAGGAAGCAATTATGTCTAAGAGTTAACTTTCTAGCTGAAATCAAATTGAATGTTAAACAAGGCACCACCAATACATCTGTCAAAACCAAGTTATCGGACAATCCGTCTGTTTCAACATGTATAGCCTCAGTAGTGTCACCATTAGGTAATCTAATATCTGCTTTAACCTTATGAGATATGGCAGTCAAATTCCAAATGGAGCATACCATATGTTCTAAAGCACCATATCCATAATCCATTTTGCTGCACCAATTTTATTGCTAGAACAAGAGCGATTACCTGAAAAAGCAAAGGCATCTGGTACAAAATAACCAGTGGTTGGTGCATCCTGAGGCTATGATTGTGTTTGTATTCGAGGACCATTAGTTATCTGTCCTTTCAACAGAGGTACCAACATTGCCAGAACTTGCTTGCATTGATCCAGAGTAATTGTGAGATTTGAGAGGGATTCCATAACAGTAGGTTGAATACCATATGAGGATTGTCCAACATTTGCCACTACAGTTTTGCCTTTAGTAATTTGATGTCCAAGAGGATATCCTACCAGCTTGTAACATTTTCCCTTAATGTGTCCAAGCATGCCACAGTAATTGCAAATATGCCTGTCCTTTCTCTAATTTTGAATGAATCTAACATTCCTTTTGCTTCATTAGAACCTTGTACAACATTGTTAGCAAAGGCAGATGCCTCATAATTCTGTTGCCTTTTAGTAATAACCTCCTTTTGCCTTTCATATTGTAAAATTAGTGCAAAAACCTTGTTAAGAGAAGGTAGATGATCCATCAACAGGATCTGACTCCTTACTCCAGAATACTGTTCGTCTAGCCCCATTAGGAACTGCATAACTTGATCTTTCTATTTGTAATCAGATCTACTGATGCTCGGTCTATAGTTATCAAGTTGCTCCCACAATCCTTTAAATCGATTGAAGTATGGATTAACTGAATTATTCTCTTGTGAAATGATGGAGATCTGCTTCTTCAACTCGTAAATTCAAGGACCATTGCCTTGGCTATAACGATCCTTCAATTCAATCCATATCTCTCTAGATGAATCATTGTACATCACACTTGGATATTCCTTTGGAATGGAATTAATAATCCATGATGAGACCACATGATTGCATCTCCTCCAAGCACTATACATCAGATCATCAGAACTCGGCTCAGTTATGGTTCCATCAGTAAATCCTTCTTTATTCTTCACATCGAGCTCCATGTTGCATATTGTTCTTCGTAAGTACAACTGATATGAGCTGCATACTAGTGTTATCACCATAATGGAGGTAATAAGGACTGGTTGGATATGTAATCACGCGATTGGTAATTGAATTGGCTTATTCTCCAATCAAATCTCCAACAGAAGATCCTTGTGACGCCATCGCAGCAAAGCTTTAATGCTCTAATACCATGTAGAAATATCGAGAGAGAGAGAGAGAGAGAAAGCTGGATAAGAAGGAAGATTGGCGGGAAAATCTATTATTACCAAAATGAATGAATGAATACAAATCATATGCACTGTACAATATATATAGAGATGAAAAGAGAAGAAAAAGACCAAAATAACCTCCTAAAATTTACAAATTCTTCAATACCATGATGCTAATGTGGTGGATATTGATGAATGGTCTTGGCAAAATATTTTACATATTTTTACATATTATTTTATTCACTTAATTAAAAAAATGATTTTTAAATGTCAAGAAAATTGTCAAAAATGTGAAAATTGAATATAGATCCAAACAAATAATCAGTTCAAACTGACTCGATGTAAGTTATCTCAACATAATGTTACGGCTGCGGATTTTAGGGTTTTAATATGGATAATAGGAATCGTTTTTCTTTTACCATAGTATAGCTAATATGAAATTATTTACATACCATCCTAGATACTCTCTGATAGGTTAATTAAGTAAGTTTAAGGAAAGATTGGTAAATATTATTAAACTTTTCTTAAGTTTATTTATTAACATATCAAAGATGTCTTTTGTGATATAATTATATTCTTACCGGTGTCTTGTTGCATATTATTTAGGTAAGAATTAATTGTAATCTTCTTGCTAACTTTACACAAATAAAGGAAGAAAAAAAAAAAAGAATTAACAACTTTGAGAAAATAGAATCTCGCCTGGTGAACCAGCAACAATAAGTTCTGCCATTTTTCAGCGAGTTCACATGGCATCATGCTTTATCGATTAAACTTAAAGTCAACTGTATTTGGAGAAAACAAATAAGAGCGTTAATGTACAATCCTATTCATTGATCAAGTTACTCGGCGTGAGTTAAGAATGGTGATCCTTAATCCAAGTGGTGGTTGCAAATGAGTAAGATAGTGAAGTGTCGACAGAGTCAAGACCTGGAGTTTGATTCCACTTTCACAACAAGTTAAAAGAAGAAGAAAACTGGTGAGTTATTCTAAGACTTCTTTTGATTGTTTTTGTTAATTTTGCAAAATTACAAAACTGAGACTATTGTATTTTTTTTTTATCATTTGATTTAATGGATTGTTTCAACCGTAGCATGGGGTCTCTAGATATTTTCCTTTGGGGTTTACAATATTATATCTGGTATTCATGTTTTAATGAAATCTGCATGTTGCTATCAAGACTGCACAAAACTGGACATATGATATTTTGACGGTCTCCGTCCATTATTCAAATCGAATAATTAAAAATGCGTTTTTAGTTTCCTAGGTTTTAGAATTTACACTTGGTATCAAAGCGTGTTCACTTTTAAAAAGTGTGTTATATGAAAAACCTAGTAATAAAGGAGTACCATTTAGAACTCTTGTTTTAGATGAGACAAACTATTCTTATTGAAAGATTATAATGAAGGTTTATTCCAATCTTTAGATGAAAAAGCTTGGCATTCTATCATATTTGGTTATAAAGCACCCACTATAACTAAAAATGAGAAAGAAAGATAGAAAAAGGTTGAATATTGGGGTTCTATAGATAGAAAAAGGTTGAAGAGTGGGGTTCTATAGATTTTAACAATGATAGTTGGAATTAAAAACCTTTAAATGAAATTTTCTCTTTGTGGATTCTAACCAGTTTCTTCTACATGCAAAGTAGCTAAGGAAGCACTGGATATACTACAATTAGCTCGTAAACGAACGTTTAATGTGAAGTCTTCAAAACTTCAATTGCTAACCCTTGAATTTGAACAATTGACAATGAAGGATGATGAACAGTTCAAGGATTTCAACGCTAGGCTCAGTAGTATTAGCAGTAAAGACATTGAAAACATAAAGGTGGAAGAGTTGGTGAACTCCTTAATGATGTATGAGTTGCATATCCATAGGAAAAAGAAGAAAAAAGAATCCGAAGTTGCCTTAAAATCCAAGAAAGGTGAGGATGATGAAGAAGATGAAGACATCAAGTGTGATGAACACATGACCATGCTCACCAAATAATTTCAGAAATTTCTAAAGAGCAATCAAAAAGAAAGAAACTTAAAACCTCAACCACATCTGAAGAAAAAACTCTTTAACAACTTAAGACAAAATCCAAGTTCATCTATAGAGAGAACTCAAAATCATATTCAATATCATGAATGCGAAGGATTTGGACACGTAGCAATTGAATATGCAAACACATTGAAGAAATCTTGATCTAAAAAGGCAATTAACATTACATGGAGCGAAGATGAGGATAGAGAATCAAACTCAGATGAGGAGGACGGAACATATGATACCAGCTAATCTCATTCATTGCCAACCTTCATTCTAATGCTAACTCATTACGATTGTTGCCTACAGGTACAAACTTACTAAATGGAGACATGGTCGTGATAGCCCAAGAATAGCTAACCAAGAGTGGGAGGGGAATTGGTTTTTTAAACTTTTTTGAAAAATTAATCTATAATCAAGCACCTAATAACTAGATAGATTAATTAAAATAATAAGCACAATTATGAAAAAAAAATAAGTAAAGAGGGATAGAGAATGCAAACGGTATAATTATGGAGGTTCAATCCAACACAATGAATTATATCCTTTGTTACCAAGCTCTCCAGCACGAGCAATGTCAATTTCACTATGTTGATTGACTTATAGTGAAATTCAACCCTTTACAAAGCTTTTGGTAACTTACAAACAAGGAGTACCAATCCTTATACAACGTTGAACTTTACGGGGACTTCAACACGACCCACAAGTTTAAAGAAAATTGATTTTACAAATTGAAACTTTTCTCTAATAAATGATATGATCACAATTAAGTAAGAGAGAAATAGGCTAACACTTTAATAAATATCAATGAACGAAACTCAAGTGTTAGGTATAAAAAACTTTGATGTGTAGAATAACTTTAAAATTTAATTGACCAAAAGTTTTTCAAAGCTAAAGGAATTTGATAATAATAATGATATGAAAAATCAATACAATCTTGCTCAAAAGAATCTCACTTGAATGCTCTTTTGTTGTTTTTATGAATGGTAAGTAAGTTGGTATTTATAGCAGTTGGAAACGTGAAATTTTCTGTCAAAGAGGACGATCATCTGGACGTCCGGAATAGCACCGAACGGCTGAATAGCCTTTACTTCGTCAGAAACCAGAACGGTAAAAAATTTGATCGTTGGAGGTGAACCGAACGTCCGATTTCCCATCCGACTTCCGGATGGACATAAATGTCCATTTTGTTTTCTGACACAAGGTAGGCTTTTGCATGATATTCTTATTTGATTTTTCAATGTAAGTGATGCTAATAGGATTGAAAATTTATTTCTTACCTTTGAAAGATAATATTTGTGCAAACGTTTTACGAAGTAAATTTTATTGTGCATAAAAATTCATTACTTGAGCTTTCAATGAGTCATTGCTAAGGATTAAAGTATTGCAAATTTTAATGAAATGACTTGAATTTGAAAGCTCAAGTGATTTGCACATTTTCAGGCGGGTGACTTTTATCGGTGATTCCGGCCAGAATATTTGGTTTTTTTGGGAGGTGTTGGGTGGTAATGGAAGAGGAGGTTAAGGGCTTTCCACCGGTATCAATACCCGGTGGTTTTGGTGGTCGTAGGTTGCTAGAAAAATGGGACATACTTGGTGGCGGCTCAACGCAGAAGGTTTGGGGATTGATTTTCCTAGGCTTAGGACTGAGTTCAGAGTCTATAATTTGCGCGAGTGCTTGATTTGTTGCTTGATTTTGAATTTGGTGCAAGTGCTCGATTTGTCTCTGATTGTTTTGGCGCAGGTGTACGATTGAGAATGCTCGATTTCCAAGTTCGATTGTGAATGCTCGATTTTCATCTTGAGCTTACTTGATCATCACCTTCATGTCCTTTGGTAGCAATTGTTTTGTCTCCAATTTGATCAAGTTCACAACATGTAACAATGAAGACTCGAATACAAATGTTAGAGATAAAAATACTTTGTTTGTAATAATCAAAATATAAGATCGACTATAGGTCAACAATTTATTTGGCAAGAATGTTTGTTACAAGTGCGGCCAGTTAGGTCTCTATGCTTCTGGATGTTGGATAACATTAGTTAAGGATACTGAACATGCGAAGAAGGGGAAGGCGATGATTTTGTCCATGGTTCTGGATGTAATTACAGGTATTTTATCTATATGTAGAATTCCTATTTACGTTCCTATTGTTTTTGGTGCAACGCTTTCATTTATATCTATAGCATGCCTAGCTATGATCAATGTTTCATGTGAGGAAACTAGTAATACATTAGAAGTTAGTATGCCATTAGGCAGAATCATTGACACAAATAAGATTGCTGATGAGGTACAAATAGCTTTTGATGGGCTAGTTTTTCAGGTAAATTTACATGTCATATAATGAAAGAATTTTGACACTATTTTGGGTATGAATTGGTTAGATAGCAATAGTGTAATGTCCCGAATTTTATATTTTTAATTTGGATGATGTAGCCCATTTAAGAAACGAACTATGGAAGCTTGACCCATTTAAGGTTATGAAAGTACAAGTTATAAGTTATTTATAAGCCCAATAA
>CAIGRS010212638.1:0-10602 GCA_903798395.1 Fraxinus floribunda | reverse complement strand
TTTCTACTTAACGAAATCCGTTAAAATTAACAGTAGAAAATGTGGAACAAGAATTTCTAATTAACTTCCGTTATATAGCCACTTACTATATAGAAAAGATGACACAGGTCGTTCACCCAGACCCTATTATTTATTTTATTAATATATAAATTTCAAAATTTGAAATTTTCTGTTATTCAATTAATAATATTCACAAATTTATAAATAATAAAAAATAAAGTTGAAGTTTCAAAATTACATATTATTAATAAATTTTAAAACTGTAAGATAATTTAATTAATTTTGCCTCCAAAAAAAAAAAGTTGGTTTTTTTATGTTTAATTTTAATGCTGTGTACTCTCCTAGTAACTTTTTACCCAAAAAAAAAAAAATACTAAATATTTTAGCTAATTATAATTTCGTAAATTAATTAGAATAATATTTATTGTATGACAGTTGAACATCTAAATGTTGACTAAAATAACTCCAGAAACCATGAAACATAAATCTGTTACAAGAAACAAATAAAGATACAACTTCCACTAATGAGTTCATACCAATGCTTCTTTGCTGGCACACTGTTTCTAGCAATATGGTAGTAAACCAGAACACGATGACAAATTGATAACTAGCATAAACTCCAAATGACCAATCAACCTTCTCTCTTCTTCTGATCTCTTCAACTGGTCTTATCGAAGCAAATCCTACTTACACAGGATTTTTGAATCGAAATAAAATGTTCTAGTCGTAAAAATATCACTCGAATATTGGTAGGTGAAATTCACCTGCATGAGAAGATGCAGAACTTGGTTATTCGAGCAGTGATCCCAATACAATACACGAGTAAAAAATTCATGATGTCGTATGCAACTTCCTTGAATTTTCAAGAACAGACGTATCTAATGCTATTAAAAAAGCTCGTGTGGTTATTAGATGGTTTTGTCCTGTATTTGTTACTCACCATCAAGTGAATGAAGTAATGATGGAATTCTCCTTTTATGATCAATCTTCATGCTGATCTTCATCTTCAGAATCTGCAGCGGACAAGGATAATAAATTAAATATCATAAAACTACAAGGTGAAGAATGAAAGAAAAAAGTCGACTTCTTGGCCATGAACGACTTGGAGAATTTATGATAACCTGCAGAGACTTGAGCACATATAATGGCACCATGCACTCTACCAAGTAGAATAAAGGTTTACAGATTCAGCGCCAAATTCATAATGGAATCATAAACGGATGCAAAACAACTAACAGCTGCCGCATTTTTCTTGCCTTTAGACTGAAGGACGATTTGCACATCTAGTGGATATTTAAACAAATAATTGTACCAAATGCAGAATATTTGCAGTGAACAATGCATCCGTGCAAAATATAGTAGGCGTTCTAGATTTACATTCAATTTGCAAACCCTCAAATATATCATCTGGATTACGTGTTTTTACTTACCAGATCGAACATCTTCACTGACGTGGCCTCTAGCTTGGATTTGTTTGACAAGCATCCGATATATCAGCACCCACCAGTAGACATGGAGAACAAGCAAGGAGAAAAGAAGAAAATTGAAGATGTAATAGTAGATTGGTCCATCCACTCTGTGATTCTCCTTATCCAAGGTCAGAATAACTTCGTAGCTACCACGGCAGAACAAAATAGAAAAGAAGAATATAAAGGGAATGAATAACAGATAGAAAGTTTCATGCATTTCTTTTCATTAAGAAATCACTATTTTATTAAATTTAATCAAGAAGAGCATGAAGTGATACATGGTTTAACTGCAGGTGTATAATTAGTTGCAGGCAGTGATTGTCTGACTGACGTAGATGCATCTAAAACAGCAGATATATCTATTTATATAGTCCCATAAATGAGTGGTTCGACTATATTTCATTCAACCATAAGTGTGTCCAGCATCAAATATCAAGAGTGAGCTAGTTGAATAAAGTCATTAATGTCAAGAATGTGCAGTGCCTTTACCATCTATGTATCTAAAAGCAAGTAAAAGTGACAAATCATCTCAGGTTTTTCAAACTCAGTTACCTTGCTAAGTAAACTTATTGAAATCATGGGTACTCTTATATTCAGAGTTGACAACAGATGTTCCAAACACAAAATATCCTAGCTTTCTGTCACACACACACACACACTGTGAAATGTTAAGATACATTTTGCAGGGTACATGATTTTCCATCTCTTTCATTCACCAAACCAGAAACACACATCGAAGTCCATAAACAATATTAAAGTTAATTAGCACCATAAGTAAGCTATGGTTGTGAACAGTTGATTAAGAATCCATAAACCATATAACAGAGAAGAGACTTGGCACGATTAAAATCTGATACTTCCAAGGATGATGGATCAAGAGATCAACATCACTGGAGAAAAATAAGACAGTCAGTGAACAGTTATTACTTCTGCAAAAAGGTTAATGCGTAAAATTTTATTTTTTTCAAAAGACCACCATGATAGAGTGAGCCAAGATACCCAGAAAAATCTCAATATTGGTACCTTTAAAATTAAAAGAATAGAATAGTAGATAAAACAAATACCACAGCTGACCTTGTGCTCCAGAGGACCCAGAACGGATAGTAAATGAGACGAAGAAGGACCCAAGACAGGACAAAAAGAATAAATGAAAAGCTAGCCAGTGTTTCTGCACCACCATATTTGGACATCTTTCCTACTTCCAGAAATACATCACTAGCATCATGAAGAGCTAAAACAACTGAACCAACACGTGCAAACCTACAAGAAGCAGAAATGACTTAAATGGAACTTTTTCTAATTAACCTCAGATATATGATGTGTTTTATTGTTATAGCAAGTCCCAAACTACTGTCTCACAAAAATCAATCTCGATGGTACAATATTTGAAGAGGTTACTCTACCAGTTACCCTTTCTATTGATATAAAGCTCATTTAGTTCTTTTTCAGCAGTCAGCATACTTCCAAAGAAGAATGTTGAGTTCAGTATTTAAACTAAACATGATGGCTCATCTCTAAAAAAAAAAACACACCTGAATATATAAGAAAGCACGATTAGGATAAAAGTTGCAACGTGATGACCCATAGAAACCCCAAAGTCGGACCGCCTGGTTTCCCAAAATATAAGAGCAAATATGGAGTACATGTAGAATCCACCATCATACATATACAGGCCTTTCAGTTTCAACCTGGGCATCCACAAGACAGTCACTGTTGTGAATTTTTTCAATCAAAGCTTGTTTAACTTATATTTCTAAGGAAGTGAATATGCTGCCTGAATTAAAGAACTAGCACCAAGTTATGGCTTCAAGGCTGATCATTCCATCCCCAAATAAAGCTGTGATGATATCTAAATTGTACCCAAGAGATGAGGGGGAATGAAAATCTTACTTATATTTCTGGTCAGGAATGAAAATCTTACTTATATTTCTGGTCAGGCCAGGCCTGATTTCCTGGCCCTTCCCAAAAGTATTTTGTGTTTCCGAACCAAGGTTCATTGTATGTTACAAGAAGTGCTAAAATCTCAGCTGAAAGAAAGTAAACACATTTCCATGCTGACTCCTTGAATTTTTGTATCTTCTTTTTTCGCTCAGCTGTCTCATTTTCCACCACTTGCATTCCCTTGCCAAATATTATCCGTATGCCCAATTTCTGCAACATGTACACTCAGTCCGAATGAGAAAAAACTCTTCGAAGGAAGGGTCGAATAATCAGAAAAGTTTAACTTGGTACAACTTGCTGCAGATAGAAGGAATGTTAATAAGTGTATGATCATAAGAAAATAGCACAGCAGAAAAGTATGTATATGTATTATGAGCTTAAACTTGGTGGAGTTTGGTAGTAGTCCCAACTCCCAAGCCCACTAAATTTTAAAGACAATAGCTATTTGAATGCATAATGGGCTCTTACACCACTTCTCATCTAATAGTCTATGACATGGCACATTTAAGGGGGGAAAAAATAAGGAGAGAAAAGAAAACACATGTACATTGCCTGTTATCACAAAAATGAAGACATGCAAGTTCATTTAGTAAACGTTGTGCTGCAGATCCTCAAAAGTACTAAACATCAGCAAACTAAGGGTGGATTAGATGTCAAAGGAACAGCAAATAAGTTCAAAGCAGAATAAAAGTGGAGGCATAATGCAGCAGGTCCTATGTTCACATAGTCAAGTATTTCCAGAAAATATTTTTTAAAGCTCAACAATAAGCATATCTGCTAGTTCTTACCCAAGTATCTCGTGTCGATGGGTCTTTTAACTGAAATGCACGATTTGCACAATATTATACCTGATCTTCAAGTATCAAGTTGACTAATACATCAAAAAAACAAATTATGCATTATCGGAAATAAATTTGGGATAAGATACGTGAATCATTTTTCTCCATTCAATTCACAGTTCGACGGCACCTCTACTAGAAGATTCAATGCAACTTGGTCCTTTGCAGTCACAACATGCCACATTAATTCCAATCTACATTTCCCTTTTCTGTCACGTTTTACTAAGATCGCAAAACTATTGTTAAAAAAAAATAAAAAAACCTCTTCCCTAGGTTTATACAAGACATGCTCCCAACCACTAAGTCATTCTTCCACTAACTGGAGGCGAATATTCTCATTCTATATATTCATCATAATATCTTCTCATACTTCAACAATCAAACACTTAGCACCATAAAACAAAGTAGGTTCATAATGGTTTGTAGAATTGGCCTATGAGCGATCTTTTCCATCACATTGATTTCTAGTAATTCTCCATTTCATTTCAGTCGTTTGAATTCTATGCAATACATTCTCTTCAATACTTCCTTCCTTGTTATAACTTAAATAGTTAAAACAATAACTCTTCGGGATTACATGATCCTCTATAGTAACTCCACTATTACCCCCATTCCTACAATTACTTTAAGGTCATTCCATAAATTCCATTTTAGATCTATTTATCCTAAAACCTCTAGATTTTAAAATATTCCTACAAAGTTTTAACTCCCTCGTAGTTTTGTTTACTAAAACTACGTCATCACCAAATAGAATATACACTAGGGAACCTTATTTTGTATATAATTGTAAGTTCAACAATTACTAAATTGAAGATATAAGGACTTAAACAGAGTCCCGATGCAAGCCTACAGCAATAAGAAATTCTCTACTAATTCTACCAATGCAACTTATGTTCACAACTGCTCTATCTTTTTGTGATGTAATTGCTTCAAAACAAACTCTTTAGTTTCACTCTGATTTCCTTCATTCATAAACAAACGTTAAAGAGCACAGGTGTACACTCCATTCAGGGAGAAAGAATTGCTAAGGGGAATTATAGATTCTCTCTTGATTGGTTGGACCATAGGTGACATGATTTACTTTATGAGCAAGGTCTCCAGTTCAGCTGCACAATAAAGAGGAAAACTCTCTATAAGGACACTCGACAGTCAACCAGTACCACTGGCCTCTGCATTAAAGCTCTTTTATTTATCCAGTTTCCCTTTAACATAAGATTCTAAATTAGCCTTTTACCATCAAATCCAACCTTTTTGTAAACTTCAAAAATTGCACCAGGTAATATAACATCTACAAGTACCCCGCATAATGATCACACAAAAAAAATAAAAAATTAAATCCATCAATCACAGTTCACACAATATATAAAGCAGAAAATGAAAACAAGAGACACCCGAGATTTATGCTAGCGTGATTGATCCAATTATGCACACAAAAACAAGCAATAATTAAAGAAAACCCGTTTAAAAACTGCAAATTTGCTGAGTAAGTACCTCAAATACAAATCTGTCAAGGAAAAACCGAACTGTAAGGAAAAAGATGGCGAAAATTGGAAGCACTGCGAAATCTATATATTCAGGGTAGGATTCCAGTTCCCAGTCAACGGAATTCACGAATTCTTGAAACCCCATCTCGTAGAATATATGAAATATCTATCTATACAATTATTTATTCGCAGTATGGGGATGAGAAATTGTTCGTTTACAATTCCTAGATTTAAGATAAAACATATAAAAAGGTTTTGTACAATACTTTCTTATTTTCTACAGGACATGAGAGTTTATATTCTACCTCACATATTTAAAAAAACGCATACTTTTGGTTCAATACCACTTTGCAAACTTCTTTTTGTATTCTATTATGGGAGTGCAGTTTTGACAGTGGCATCTGGGGCATGTTCAGTTAAAATTAGGGGGGGAAAAAAGAATAAGCCCCCGTTTGAAACTCGAGAATTTTTTGAATAGTGATTGATATAAGAATATGTGATGAAAAAGTGATGAATTTTTTTTGATTTGTGTGTAATATTATTTTATTAGAAGAATGTGTGGTTGAAATGAAAAATGAGAATGAGACTGAGAAATTAATGGGTATCAAACGGAGGCTAAAACTTATTTTTAACTAACTTATTTTAATATCAGAGGTGTTAAATTAAGTAATTTAAGCTTATTTTTTAATTAATTAAGTAATTTAACTTATTTTTAATCTTTCAGGCGTCTTGAATTCTCAAGTTTTCTTCCTCGGCCAGAAAAAAAGAACGTGACGATAACTATACTTATATTGTTGTAATAAGATAGTAATTTGTTTAATTTATAAATTATTAGAGTAGATTGTACAATTATATATTGATCTAATAAGTTATGAAAATTTTAAGATATACAATTAAATCTCCATAAAAAAGGAAAAAAAATTGTAAATAAAGCGTAATTACAAAACATAGATTATGTAGTCATTTACATATCAAATTTTTTAAAATAAGATTTTGAGCGAAATTTAAGAGCTAAAAGATATTCACACATCATAGAATTATTCGTTTTCAATAGTTCGAAATGCTTTTAACTTGATATTATATCTTTTAAGTAATCTATTTTCAAATAAAAAGTGCGATAATATATTTTTCTTCAATTTGAATATAATATCTACTTTCAATTAAAATGTTTGGTTTTCTATATTCAACAAAAGAATTATAATGATTTTGGTGGAAATGACATGGGAAGACTTAAAGGCTATGTTTGATAGCATCTATTTTCTAAGGAAGTTGAAAAGTTTTTTTTCATTTTCTACTTTTTGCATTGTTTGATAGCATATATTTTCTAGGCAAATTTTTTTCCACCCACCTCCAATGCTTTCCTTGGATTGTGGGAAACTATTTTCCTTTTGCTTTTGTGGGAAAAGATTTTCCAAGTTTTTTTTTTTTGGAAATGGGAAAATTTTTTAGACACAATGATAAAAAAAAAAAAATTCATTTTTATTGACAATTTCCCTATAAAACAAAGCCAAACGAATGGTATTCGGTATGGTAAATTTTTTTTTTTTTTTTGCAGTTGGAACAAATTCTAGACTCATTGGTAGAAAAATTATTACTTTAATGGATAATTTTCAAAAAATAAAATAAAAATGAAGTCAAACGGACCCCAAACTTTCAATATTTTTCAGGTGGAAAATTATATCAATCAAACACAATTAATTACAATTCTCATTAAAACAATTTCTAGATAATTCAATTCCCTGTAAAATGTACTTTAGCTTCTTCTCTCTTTTTATATCTGAATCTTAATTTTCTAAATAGGATATTATCAAATTAGGTAAAGTTAAAAATCTAAAAGTTATAATGATTTTTATACTTCCCTAAATATCTACTTTCCCCCCCCTAAAATCCTAGCGTACTTATCTAAAAACCCTTCCATCCATTCTCATATATCGGTGTCTCAAACAAGTAACTAACATTTTCAAATATCTAAAAGATCAATTTTCTCCTTGGCATATGTGGGATTCAAACCTTGTTCGAATGGTGCTCCCATAATTTGCACTAAAGTCATATTTTAGGTGTTGCCACTTTATTAAAATTGCACTTTTAACTGGATGGCAACACGTGTAATGATCTGCACCGTTGAGTTACCTTGTCGATGCTTCTACCTTATATGGATTTTTCATTTGGTTTTCGTCTTGGCTAGGGTTTTCATTTGGTTTTCTGCTGTTTTTCTTCTCAAATTACTTATTTGAGAATGATTGATCTGTAATAGTTAGCCTCTCTTTAGTGATATTCTGCATGAATATTCGTAAGAAAGTTTTGGTTTTTTCATGTTGTTTATGAGGTTTTGAGGAGATTCTTTCGTAAATTGTATTTTAGAGAGATAAGTATTATGTTTTGTACTCAGTGATTTGGCTGAACATTTTGTAACATTTGTTTCCATTTGGGCTATATAGTGGAATCGAGCACAAATCCAATATATTGGATGTTCAACGGGGGATGTATGCGTTAGAAGCGGTCACTGAACCTCTGAGATTTAGGCCGAAAGAAATCGATTGTGTTTTCTTTATTTTCTGCACTTTATTTTTCTGAGAAGATCTTCATATCTCTGTTTCTCGATTTAATATTGTGTGTGTTCCTGGCCTTACAGTGGTATCAGAGCCATTGCTGAGGAACAAGATACCTGGATCTTGGAGAAATCAGTTGATCTGTAATAAATCCAAATCTTTGGAATTGCTGTCAAGCAAAATTACAAGAAATCGAGTTTTAAACTCACTGGGTGAGATCTGTCTAACTTTTGTAAAGTTCATCTTTCAAAATTTTAGGATTTCTTGATTTTTCCCTTGATCTACCGTACACTACAAACCCCATTGAGATTAATCTTTGTCCAAAGGCTCCTATGAGGCCTAGCGAATCTGAGATAAATCAAGGTGTATTTGGAGGATCTTGCAAGAGGAATATGTGAAACATAATTTTGTGATCTCTGTTATTGTGTTCTCTTTCGAGTTTTGATCTGTATACTTTTTGAGAGTGCTTAAAATTTGAAAAATCTTGTTTTACTAAGTGTATTATTGTGATTTTTTGAATATCATCAATCTGTACTCTTGTCGTTCCTTGCATATTTGTGAAAGTTGTCTTCTATCTGTGAATCATTCTTGACTTTAACATGGCTTCTGCTAAATTTGAAGTTAGTCAATTTGATGGAAAAATTGATTTTAATTTGTGGAGTCAAAAAATGAAGGCTATTTTAATGCAAATGAGATGTGTTAGGGCCTTAGATGATAGTTGGCCTATTGATTTACTTCATGCAAAGAAAATTGAATTTGAAGAAGTTGTTTGGAATACTATTTTCTTGTACTTATCTGAAAATGTGAGAAGGAGTATTGATGAAATAAAAATTGCCTCTGAATTGTGGACCAAATTGTATGCAAAATATGTGACAAAGACTACTCCAAATAAGTGTTTCTTATTGAAACAATTATTTTCTTTCAAAAGGACCCCTCAATTGATTCGGATGAAAATTTAAACAGATTTACAAAAACTTGCCCAAGATTTGGCCAATTGTGATGACAAACTTTCAAAAGATCAGATGGTTGTAATCTTGTTAAACTTCATTAGTGATAGATATAAAAAAATCAAGGTTGCTCTAGAATATGGTAGGGAAGAACTTACTACTGATGTGATAATAAATTCTTTAAGAAATAAGGCTCTAGAGATGAAAGTTGATTCTAATAATAGTAAAAAATGGAGACAATTAGTTAGTAAAAGGGAAAGGTTTTGGTAAATCAAATTATCATTCTAAATCTTTTATTGAGAATAAAAACAGATTTAGTGATAAGTATAAGTCCAAAAATAAGGCTAAAAGTAAGAAGTGTTATTACTGTGGGAAGTTGAGTAATTTTGCTAAAGATTGTTTTAAGAAGAAAAATGATTCAAAAGAAAAGAAGTTTGATAATGAGAGTAATGCTTTAGTATATAATAAAGCTATGTCTGATACTAGATTGGTCCTTGTTAATATGGAAAAACAACTGAGTGATGAATTGACTCTTGACTTACGTTATTCTTTCCATATGTGTCCAAATAAAAATTATTTTCTTGAGTTTGAAAAGACAGCGGAGGGAAATTTATAATGGGAAATAACTTTACTTGTAAAATCAGAGGAATATGTACCATAAAATTGTTATTGAAAAATGGTAATGTACTATTTCTAAAAGGAACTAGATATGTTATAAACTTGGAAAGGAACCTGGTGTCCATAGCTATATTAGAAGATATGGAGTTTAACATAAATTTGGGTCAAGGACATATTAAAATTCTTAGGGACAATGATTTAATCATTAGTACCTTTAAGAGACTTGGTCTCTATTTTTACACTTGCAAAACTATGGCATGATAGACTTGGCTACATTTGCAAAAAGGGTTTAAATTCTTTACATTCAAAAGGAGTTTTCGGAAAATTAAATCTTGATAATTTTGGTTTTTGTGAATAATGTATTATATAGGAAAACAAGTCAAACTAACTTTTCCAGTTGGAATTCATGAATACAAACAAATATTAGAGTATTTACATGTTGATTTGTGGGTCCTCCCGCTGTGTGCTCTTTATCTGGATTTCAAATTTTTTTGTTGGTCATTGATGATTTTTCTAGAAAAATTTGGATTTTCCTATTAAAATATAAAGATAAAACATTATCTATTTTTAAAGATTGAAAAACTCAAATTGAAAATCAAACTGATCACAAGATAAAGATTTTGAGGACTAAGCCACTGTTTGTCCCACATTATTTTTTTCATTCTCATTCTTCTACTCATTTTCAACTACACATTTCTCAATAAAATAGTTTCCATCACATCAATAACTTTTCCTTCTTTTTCAACCACATATTT
>CAIGRS010212620.1:0-17885 GCA_903798395.1 Fraxinus floribunda | reverse complement strand
CAATCGAGTTCCTTCATAGCTTCACCAAAAGATTTACTTCTTCATGAGTTTCTTGAGCAAAAAGAGATGAAAGTATGGTGTAGAATGAAGAATGATGAAAAATGAGGAGTTTTGGAATGTTTTTGGGGTCCTTTTTTTAGGCTTCTCGCGACCTAAACATAGAAAAAAATCTAAGTTTACATGGCGCGGCGCCTAGGTACCATGGGAGCAGAGACCATCTTCAAATTCAATCGTTTTCCATGTCAAAAACTGGTTTCANATTTACTTCTTCATGAGTTTCTTGAGCAAAAAGAGATGAAAGTATGGTGTAGAATGAAGAATGATGAAAAATGAGGAGTTTTGGAATGTTTTTGGGGTCCTTTTTTTAGGCTTCTCGCGACCTAAACATAGAAAAAAATCTAAGTTTACATGGCGCGGCGCCTAGGTACCATGGGAGCAGAGACCATCTTCAAATTCAATCGTTTTCCATGTCAAAAACTGGTTTCAATATGAGGCTGAAAACCGGTGTGAAACTTTTCAGCTTGAAAGCTGATTTGTGATCATGTTTTGGTTATATTTCATCCCATTGACTCCTTTATCCATCTAATTGACCTCTGACGCTCTTGAATCTTCATCACAAGGTTGGAAACAAGTTTAGAGTATTTGCTCTTCAGTCCCTAAACTTTCAATTTCTTTCATTTTGATCATTTTTCACTTGTTTCTTTCATTTTCGATCGTTTTTACCCATTTACAACCTAAACCAAGATATAGAAGTACTTCTTAGTGCATTTAGTCATCAAATAATCATAGAAATGCAAATATTAATGGGTGAAAGATGTAATAAATGTGCTATTATCAGCATGTATCACATTTGTTTATTTATTTTTTCTAGGTAGAAATCACATGCAAGTTTTGTTATTTTTGTGTGTGTTTATTTTTTTGTTTGCTTGGTGCATTCATGTTTTAAAATAAAAACAAAAAAAATATGAAAATTTGAAAAATAGAAATGACTGAAATTTTTACTACAGCATGATATATAACATTCTTGAACTTGTGAGTTGTAATTACGCATAGGTTTAATCGATGAGCTGTTACATAGTTTCCATCGCTGGGTTAGGTTATTCATGGAGTACTTAGTATATGTGTTATCGTGTACCATATGCACTACACACACTATGATATTGTTAGTGGGATTCTATCGCGTGTGTGAGATTTGGGATGACAGTCACATGTTAATAAGGCAACTTTGAACATGAATTGACCTTATTTATTAGACCTAAGCTCAAAATTTATCCCCAATAATAAAAAACTCAATATCTTATGTTTTTTTTTTCAGAGCCTATTTGACTTGAGTAATTAAGCCCGAGGGGTTTCTCATAACCTGGTGCCTATGGTCAACTAACTTGGGTTAACCGGCCTAAAGCTCGTTAAATGGGTGATTTTAGTCATTTAATGAAGAAGAGTCTACACTTAAGATTTGAAAAATAATTATGAGCTTAAAATATTGAAAGATGTGAAAATAAAATATGCTCAAAATTAGGGGGAAAAAAGAAAATATCAATACAAAATGAGCTTCTATTTAAAGGTCCTAACATACTTTAAATGGTTTGATTTTCATAAGTAGATGAATACACTTATGACAGTGATGTTTAGCATGTTCTTTCTCACAAAATTAAGGTTTGGAGTTCTACTTACAAAGGATCAGTGACACTCTACACCAGGGTCGTACCTGTATTTCACGGGGCCTAAGGCGAGCTTCAAAATTTGGGCTCCTAAGTCAAGTAGACAATTTTTTCTTTTAAAAGAGGTTTACAGAACTAAATTTGTTAACTTAAATTCAACAATAAAGTAACAAGTAAAAATTAAAGGTGAAAAAAAAAGTTTAATTACTTTCCTGTTTCCATACACAAGGCATAATATATCAAGTATTACACAAAAATGCTCTCTTCTTTTCAACTCAAACCTATAACGCCTAATTATCTATAAGGTCACTTAGAATTGCACACCTAATTAAACCAAATCTTTAATAGTAACTATACAAATTCAATTTACAAAATCTCATTACATTACCAAAATTGAACATAACAATTAACATGAGGAAATGTAGATCTACAAAAACCCAGTTCAAATTCACACTTACTTAAGTCAAGCCCAGATAAATAATAATACATATTCAATCACATATTTAATTTCTAAAACCCCATCACTAATATATGTAGATTTATAAAATCCCAGTTCTAATGAGAACTAAATTAAGTCCAACTGAACTGTCAGTCCAATCTCGATCATCCTTATTCCTTAATCATCCATCCAATATCAATTATCATTTATCCATATTCAAATTCTCAATGACTCAATCACAATAAAATATTAAGCAAAAGACACAATGCTCAAGGTAAACAAAATTCAAAATACAGTAAATACTTACTCAATAATCAGGAACTCACGCCTCAAGGCCTCAAGGTTTTCTCTCTCCTAGTCTCTTTGTATGTATTTTCTAGGGCGCAGGCTGCTGGAGTGGCTGAGCCTGGAGAACCGATGAGGCATTGAGGCAAGGACGGAGACTCGAAGAGGTTGACTAGTTGAGTTACGATCGTCGGCTATTGTTTTTTCTATCGACGAGTCTATTGAATGGAGACAGAGTCGCCTCAGCCCGTACTACCTCAGCGCCATAACTGTGGAAGTGGAGAAGTTTTATGTTTTAAGGTTAATTAAAAAAATAAAAACAAAAACAAAAACCAAAAAATGGGCTCCTCAAAATTCTAGGCCTGAGGCAGAGGCCTCTTAGGCCTCTCCTTAGGTCCGACCTTGCTTTACACATGAGTCACTTATACAATCTACTCCATGTTAACTTGAACCGAGTATGTGGACTATACATCGATTATACTTATGCATGCTAACGACTGTATTTTTGAGTGATTATATGTTAAAGTTTTTTTATATATCCCTTCGTCATTTGTGACAAAAAGGAGAAGAGAGAATATAGGGAATATAGAGAATATACATAGGGGGAACAAAATTATTTTGCATTTTATGTCTGAGGGGTCATTGGGGAGAGACAGAGATACATTTGCCTACTGTATAAAAACATTGAGAGTTTGCAGTAAGGGAGAGCATTTGCATTGTATATCTTATGCATAGCTGTTTTGTGATGTTAATGTTTCAATTGGTGTTTATTGACATTAATGTCACGTCTCAAACTAGTATGCTTAATTGTGTTAATGATTTTATTATTTCCTATATCATGTGCTTTTACACTGGGTATCTGAGTTGTGGATTTCGGGAAACAGGTGTAAGAGACATCGATTTATGAAACTTGGGTAGTTTAGATTTTACTTTAGTTTTCCTTGACTTATTGTATAGTTTTGTCACATAATACCAAAGGGTGAGTTTGTTAGATTTTTAGTATTGGCGATTCTTTGGACAAACAGACTAATTTGTAACATGTTGTAAAAGTCAAGGACATATGGTACAATTTGTATAAGTTGGGTTATGAGGTCTAGGGTTCGAACATGAAAAGAGGAGAAATAAGGCGCCGCATTTTTGCTAGACTATTGCCTGGACAATGATCGAGCGACAAAAACAGAATTCATGTCGCCCGATTGTCGCTAAGCTCTCGTTCGAGCGACAGTGTGTCGCTTGCCTGTTGCCAGCTTCTTGCTCGAGCAACAGGTAGATCCGAAAAAATCCTAATTGCTATTTTGAAGTATTTTATCCGGCCTATTCAACTTAATTACCCTCTTCTTATTGTGCCTTAGATTCATATCATCTTTTAAGAGATCCAATAACATAATTCATTGGTGAAATTATTCATTCTTGAGATCCAACAACCTAGTTTTGGGAAAACATCAAATTGAAGAATCCAAAACATCTGACTTCCTTAACACTTTGAGGAATGTACTTTCTCAGTTGGACTTCAGAAATTTCTGGAGATTGAGAGAGGTTGGACTACAAGCACAGGAAGAAGAACAAGAATAGGTTATTTCTGGGTATCTACTTGGAATAGACAATTGAAGAAGATCAGGAATCTGGAATTTATAGCGGATCTTGGAAGCTATAAGAGGTAGATCGGAAGATCTAGTAAGTTAGCTAGATAGTATCTACGGTAGCTGATCATGAGTCTAGAAGAACATCGAATCTTGGAGATTACAGGAATTACAACAACGGGAACTAGTGGAATTTGCTAGGCTGGGAACAGACTCTAATCCATATTGTCTATAGTGGAAGTAACTGACTTAGTCTCGGAGTTTTTACCAGTTGGGTTTCTCCGTCATCAAACTTTATGTTGTTTACTGCTTTCTTATTACAAATGATGGTAATTCAACTTAGGATAATTGAATTGTTTGTTTAACCATCTAGAAACTAATCAAAAGGGGCTTGTTGCTTTAATTAGTATAATTCCACACGTACGATTGAACTTAGTTATTAAACCGCGATATTTCAAGTAGCTATGATGAACAAGGATGGGGAATAGGATCTTCCTGTCTGAGCCCTACGAGAAGGGAAAAAATCATATGGGTAGCCATTTAGGAGTACAGAAAATGACACTTCGAGATGCATCGCCTGATCCTATCGATCCAGATCTAATCAAATCCGAATGCCTCTAATACATAATAAATGAAGCCCCATCCATGCAATCATGTGATTTAGCCATGTCTAGCTTCAACATAGTGTTACTCCTTCGCACTCTATCATCCAAAGTATGGAGAAGCTCCTAAACCAATAAAACATTGTTCCGAATTAGGCGACCATGTATGAACCCATTCTGTTGAGGAGAGATAATGCGCGGTAACAGTGTAATCAATCTAGTGTTCAAAAGCTAGTAATGTTTGAATATTTGACCTGTCCCAAGGTGCCATGCAATGTATGGCTCTGTCCGAACACCAACTAATTTCAACCTCTTCCAAGTAGGAGAATCTATAATTGAAGGATGTGTTCCCAAACAATACTTGCTTAGTAAAAATTGTTCTGAAAGTGATTTATGAGAATGGAACAACTACCAGAGCTTTATGGAGAATGTGTCCACCACATCCTGCAATCTCTTGAAGCTTAGACCACCCTCATCAATAGGAAGACAAATCTTCTTCTAGCTCTGCCAATGTAAATGTCGCGCCTGCTCCTTAGAGTCCTATAGAAAACATGTAAAGATGCTCTCAAGTTTCTTTAAGATAGTCTTAGGGGGCTGCATAATCTAAAGAAAATGTAATGGCATGGAAGAGAGCATTGACCTCAGCAAGGTAATACGGCCCAAAGGTGATAAAAGTCATGATGCCCAGCCTGAAATCTTGTTCTTGACCTTCTGGATAAAGTCAACATAAATGAAGCTCCTCTTAAATAAGGAGACCCCTAGATTAGTGAAAGGTTGTTGTTGGTGTCTAAATCCAGTTAAAATCTCCAAACGTCTGATTTGACTAATAGATGACCGTCTGGGTAGTATAAGTCCACTCTTGTCCTCCCATAATGCTCCAAACAATCAAGAATCCTCCTCATAAACTATTTCTATCCGTTGGTAAATATGATTATATCATCAGCAAATGAAAGGTGTAAGACAAAGGTACTACTTCCATGATGATATTATATATTAGGATGGGATACTTCTTAAACCTCTGAGTGAGCAGGCATGAAAAGTGAACTATAGCGATGATGAACAGTGCTGGTGAAATGGGATCACCTTGTCTAATCCCTCGTGAGGAGGGAAAAAACCCACATAGGTGGCCAATTAGGAGTATAGAAAAATGACATTTCGAGATGCACCACCTGATCCTGTTGATCTAGATTTGATCAAATCCAAATGCCTCCAATACAAAATCAATGAAGCCCCAGACCACACGATCATATGCTTTAGCCATGTCTAGCTTCAGCATAGTGTTACCCCTCATGCTCTAACATCTAAAGTATAGAGAAGCTCCTGAGCTAATAAGATATTGTCCCTAATCAGACGGCAAGGGACGAAACCACTCTGCGTGGTAACAGTGTTCAAAAGATTAAGGTTCTAAATGTTCTAAAGTTTTACTAGAAACTAAAGCAAGGTCTATCAGATTATTTGTTTCATATCTATGGTTAGGTTTAACTTATTTTCTTTGCCTATCTCTGACCAATTGATAATCATGAGTAGTGGTCTCAAAAGTAAGGTTATTAGGGGTCTTATTTTTAGTTTCAACCTTAGTGTGCGGTAAATCAATTTCACCTTTGTTAGTGTTATCAACATTTTCATCAGTTTGTTAATCAACAATTTCATCAATTCCAGGTTGAGTGTAGCCAAGCTTTGCTAACTTCACATTTCTCAGTGAGGTGTTTTTATCATCATGTTCTTGGACTTTTCCATTTTATTTCAGAGGCGTGGCATCTCTATCTCATTAAACACCAAATTTTGCTGTTAAATCTTAATACATTGCACATTCAACACCCATAACATATACCCCTTCACCCCTTCATGATACCCTAGCATAACAAAATATTTGGTGGCCATGAGATCTAATTTTCCCTCAATTTGATGTGTATACGTAGTATACCCAAATACCCTAATGTACGATAGGTTTGGTTGCTTCCTAGTCCACAATTCTTGTGAAGTCTTAAACTCTACAGAACTATATGGTGACCTATTTATAAGATGAGATATAGTTTGTACAGCTTCAGCCTAGAACCCTTTTGCTAATCCTATACTCATTAGCATACATCTGGCTTTATTCATAAGAATTATGTTCATTCTTCCAGCAATCCCATTCTTTTGGGGATGTGTCTTTGACAGACCTATGTCTAAAAATATCCTTTTATTTATAAAAGTTGTCAATCGTAAAGTTGCAAAATTTCAATCCATTATCAGTTCTTAGAGTTTTTAACTCTTATCAAGTTGATTTTCAACCATTTTTAAAAAGATTCTGAATTTTTGAAATGTTCTAGGCCTAGACTTTAATGAGTAAGTCTAGACCTTTCTAGAATAGTCATCATCTATAGAAAGGAAGCGCTTATTCTCCCCAAAAGTAGGATGGCTTACAGGACCCCATAAATTTGAGTGGACATTGTCTAAAGTCCTATTTGTGGTGTATGACCTCATTTTGAAGCTCACCCCATGAGACCCAACACACGGGTTTTACAAAATTCAAATGGCTCAATTATATCTTTTTTGGCCAGAAAACCCGTACTCAAGGCAGGTCTCTATTGATCTGGTGGTGGTTGAATTGGATCGCGAACTTGATTTTGGTTTTTAGCCGTTACCATTGTTTATCTTTGTTGTCTTTTACATTACCTGAATATTTTTTTGATCTCGGGATCTAGTGGAGCTACCTTGATTTCGTCAGAATCTTACATAAACTGTTGACAACTTGATAGAAGCGAAACAATAAAAACTTAGGTAGTACAACGAGTAGCCTAAAACAAAAGAAAATATCGAATCTAATATAACTAATAAACTATGAACGTTATCCTGCAGCAATGTCGTCAAAAACTTGTTCGATGAAATTTTGCAAGCATATGGGATTGTTAATAAGTAATAGATTAAGTGAGTTGAGAGTATCGTCCCACGATGAATAATGTTTAACTTTAGTGTATTAGTTATTACTAAATTTGAAGTATCGTAACACATAAGAGATTGATTGATTTTAAGCAATAAATATTTCTTTTTATCAAATAATGAAGTGAATGTATTGGATTTCATAATCCACCTATTAATACTATTGCCGATTCTCGATCCGTATAAAGTAGTATTTTTCTAATATTATTGACAATCGATAATTCAATTTTATTTAATATTTTTTCCAAGATATATCAAACATATGTTTAAAATGAATCGATCCTATTAATATTCTAAATTCATATGAAAAACATGCATTAATTCACAAGATTATCACACGCGATTGCACATGCCATAAATATTATTCCTAATACCTATTGTCCATGTGTTAAATATGCATTGTTTTAACTACCGTGAGTCTTCAAACACTACAAATAGGCAACAAGTATCTAAATGGTGGCCAATCATTCAAACAACAAAATATTTATGCATAAGTAATAAAAACTCAAAGAAATTACTAAAATCAAGGAGTCTTGAGTTAAAAATAACAATTAATAAGTTTCATCATCCATTCAATGCAATAAATGTTTAGCTTAGCATATTCACGATAAAATACACATGAAAAACTTAATTGACATCACCCGAAAATAAGAAAAAATGAAGAAATAAGAGAAATCAACGTTCTTGGCTTAAATCTTGAAATGGGTTATGAATCTTCGATCTTCTTATGTAATTTGCCTTAATTCGCTCTGTAGACTTGTTCTTCACTTTCAAAGTACGATATAATATCGTAAAAATTGTGTAGAATAAAGGTTTCCCATGTTTCAGCCATGTCTTGGCTTTGAAATGATGCCAAAAGATTATTTTTCATATAAAGTTTCATCAAAAAAAGGAAACCAGAATTTTCTCCCGAAAAAAGGGCCTTGAGGCCGCATGGTAGGCTGCCTCACGGGACCTGTTGATGTTTTAGGTAGAGCGTGGCCGTAACGCCTTTCTCCCTTACGATCGCATATCATGTGAATCCACGTAGTAATAACATCTTCGAAACTCACAAAAGATTGACTCACAACCCCAAGAAAGCTAAAATTCAAGTTTGAAACTTGACCCAATAATTAATTGAATCAAGGAATCAAAGTTATAAAGGAACTTGGCCCCTTAATCACAAAAATCATGAATCTTGCTATGAAGTTGTTGAACGTTACAAAGATGAAATCCTCGATAAGTTCGATATTAAGTTCAATGAAGAACGCGGAGAAAACAAAATTACTTTGATTTAATCTCTCAATAATGTATTGTTTTTGTTATAGGATATAATAAATCTATAGGATTGTGTATAGGCTTAATTGTAGGGATTAGCATAATTATAGGATTCCTAATTAGCATACCTTCCTAATATAGACTTCTTAATCTATATATACAGATGTATCTTTTTTTATGATTAATATCAAGAAATATTTTCTTCTCTCCAATGTTTATACCAACCTTTGTTTCAACATGGTATTAGAGCCACATTCTTAGGGTTTGGTAGTCTCTTCCGCCTCTTCTCCTTCTTCGTCCTCCATCTCAAGGCCTTTTTTTTCTCGTTCTTTTTTTATCTGTTTCTTCTTCCTTCCTTTATCACAATTGTAAGGAGTATGGGTGTTGTGATCGTTATCGATTGAGGTTGACTGTGCACCAGTCGTGGTCCACACCAGTTTGTGGAAGTTATAGTGGGTTTTGGTGGTTTTACGTAATCGTCAATTGATCTACAATCGTCCGTGCGTGGAAAGTAAGTCGTTGACTTTTGGTATCGGGATTGCTGGCAACTGGGAAGTTGCTAATTTTTTGGTGTCAGGATTGCACTTCGATGATCATAGTAGAGATAATCAGGACTTGATTTGGGATTGTTGGTAGATTATTTGGTCTCTTGTTATGAAATTTATTGTTGGGCCCTAGATTGTGATTTAATTATTTTTGGGCTCTTGTGGCTGGTTTGTGGGCTGATTTAATAATTGGGCTTTTATTGGGCTCGAATTATTTTAGTGGTTGAACTACTATTTTGGTTTAAGCTGGGCTCGTATTATAGGGCGGCTGTTTGTTAGATTCTATTCGAACAAAATTTTTGTTTCTATGGAAGATAAGTAAAAGAATTTAGTTGTGACTGATGTCATTCTAGTGATGATCAAAATTACGGAGCATAAGTTGGTTGGTCTAAATTATTTAGATTGGTGTAAAACGATTTGGATTTATCTGCAAAGTATTTCTATGGACAATCATTTTACTGAAGATCCACCAACGGATAATACTAGCCAGACATGGCTAAGAGATGATGCTCGATTATTCTTACAAATTTGGATTTCTATTAACACTAAGATAATCAGTCTGATTAATCACTGTGAGTATGTTAACGAGTTGATGGAATATTTAGAATTTATGTACTCTGGGAAAGGGAACGTGTCACGTATTTATGAAGTTTGTAAGAGTTTTTATTGTCTTGAACAACAAGAATAATCTCTTCAGGCTTATTTTATGAATTTCAAAAGGACCTATGAAGAATTGCATGTCTTACTACCTTTTAGTCCTGATGTGAAAGTTCAACAAGCTCAGCGCGAGCAGATGGCTGTGATGAATTTTCTAGCTGGTCTTAATTCCCAGTTTGAGACTACTAAATCCCAAATTCTCTTCAGTACTGAGATTTCAAATGTGCAATAGACCTTTACTAGAGTACTTTGCACAAATACTAGTGCCTCATTGCTTTATCTTTGTAGGCTTCTAGTTCTCTTATCAGTCGCAGTAGTAGAAATAATATGGCTAACCGAGACAATCAAAGTCAGAATGAAGGGAGAGTTGTATGCTACTACTGTCATGAACTGGGTCATACCAAATGCTCGTGTCGAAAATTAAACTATAAATTTCAAAAGTCTCACTCAGCTCATGTTGCAACTACTATTGCTATACTTATCTCATCCTCCGAGCAGATCATTACAGTTTCTGCAGATAAATATGTCAAGTTCACTCATACCAAGAAGTATTGAAGAATTCATCTCACTATATCTCTGCCATTATTGAGACAGGTAAATCTAATACATGTCTTCTCTCATCTTCCTCAAAATGGGTCATTGATTCTAGTGCTATAGATTATATGACAGGTAATCCTAGTCTCTTCTCCACTTTTCAATCGCATACATCTCCTTCCAATGTTACTTCAGCTGATGGTTCTACTTATGTTCTCGATTTTGGCACTATTAATCCAAATCCATCAATTTCTTTATCCTCTATTTTAAGTCTACCATAATTTTCTTTCAATTTAATATATGTCAGCAAACTTACTCGGATCCTAAACTGTTGTATCTCATTTTTTTCCTAATTATTGTCTTTTTCAGGATCTTATTACAAAACCACCTACTTTTACTATGACATCAGTAGCTCCTCAAAAGGCATCCCATCTCATCTCTAGCCACCTTCCTACTTGTGTTCGTAGCTCGGGGAATCACACGTAAGAAAATGGAGAATCTTGTAAAGGACTTAAAATTAGTTGGTCTTTATATTCTGGATACCTAGGTGCCCAAGTCCATTACGGGTTCAGGTGTCTTAACTCCTTTTGAAGCACATTGTCGATTGGGACATCCGACTTTATCTTTGTTGAAACAATTATGTTGTCAGTTTTAGAAGGTATCGTCTATAGATTGTGAGTCGTGTCAGTTTGCAAAACATCATCATCTGTCCTTTGTTCATAGACTTAATAAAAGAGCAAGTTTTTCGTTTCAGTTAGTTCATTCAGATGTTTGGGGCCCTTGTCCTATTGTGTCCAAAACTGGATTTCGGTATTTAATTACCTTTGTTGATGATTTTTCTTGTGTGACTTGACTTTATTTAATGAAGAGTCGTTCTGAATTATTTTCTCATTTTAGTGCCTTTTGTACTGAAATAAAAACACAATTTAATATTTCTGTACATACATTGAAGTAATAATGCCAAAGAATAATTTCCGACACTTTTCAGACTTACATGCTTCAGAATGGTATTCTTCACCAATTCTCATATGTTGACACACCCCCTCTTAGAATGGTATGGTTGAAATAAAAAATAGACATCTTCTCGAGATAGCCAGGGTACTCCTGTTCCAAATGCATGTTCCTAAATAATTTTAGGCCGATGTAGTGTCCACAACCTATTTTTGATTAATTGGATCCCTTCATCTATTCTTTATGGTGAGACTCCTTATAGTGTCATTTTTCATACTAAACCCTTATTTTCTATTGAACCTAGAATATTTGGTAGTACTTGTTATGCTCGTGATGTTCGTCTACATGTGACTAAATTAGATCCCAAATCCTTCAAATGTATTTTTCTAGGTTATTTTCGTCTACAAAAAGGGTATCGATGCTACTGTCCGATTCTTAACAAGGATCTTGTATCAGCTAATGTTACCTTTATGGAACATATTTCTTTTTTCCCACTTCTTATATTTCTTTCAGCAAGGGAAAGGATGATGATTTGTTGGTTTATCATGTCACTTACTAGTCAACTAATGTTGCCTCTCCACCTGTTGTTCCAACACTACCACCACCAATTCACCAGGTATATTCCAGACGACGAGACCCTCCTAATGCATGTTCGGCACCTGACTCTTCTTCGGCATCGAATCCAACATGAAGTGACCTTGATCTACCTATTGCTCTCCGCAAAGGTAAACGTCAGTGCACTTATCCTATTTCATCTTTTATTTCTTATGATCACTTGTCTTCTTCTTCTTTTATTGCCACCCTTGACTTTGTGACTCTTTCGAAAACTATTCACGAAGCCTTATAATATCCTAGTTCGCATGATGCTATAATCGAGGAGATGAATGCTTTGGAAACTAATGGTACTTGAGATTTAGTGAATTTACCTGCGGAAAAAAGGTTATTTGATATAAGTGTGTGTTTGCCTTCAAAGTTAATCCCGATGGATTGATAGCTAGGTTTAAAGCTCATCTTGTGGCTAAAGGCTATGCTCTGACTTATGGTGTGGATTATTCTGACATTTTCTCTCCTATAGCTAAATTAATGTCCGTTTGCTTATTCATTTCTTTGGCAGCTACTCATGATTGACCTTTATATCAATTAGACATAAAAATTCCTTCTTAGATGGTGATCTCTAGGATGAAGTTCATATGGAGCTACCATATGGGAAAGTGTGTCATCTTCGAAAGTCTTTATATGGTTTGAAACAGAGTCAACGTGCTTAGTTTGAAAAAATTATTCAGGTAGTGAAAAAGTTTGGAATGCAAAAGAGTAAGTATGACCACTCAGTCTTCTAAAAATAGTCTAAATTCGACATTATTCTCATTGTTTATGTTTTGATGATATTGTTATTACTGGCAGTGATACTATGGAAATTTCATCTTTGAAATCTTTTCTTCATGCCTAGTTTTACACGAAATATTTAGGGGTGTTAAAGTATTTCTTGGGAGTGGAGGTAACAAGAAGTAAGAAAGACATCTTCTTATCTCAGAGAAATATGTGCTTGACTTATTAACTGAGATATGAAAGTTGGGAGCTAAGCCAAGTAGTACTCCAATGCTTCCTAATTTGCAACTTACCAAAGATAGTGAATTATTTGAAAAGCCTGAGAAGTATAGAAGATTGGTTGGGAAATTGAACTATCTTACAATAACCCGTTCTGATATTACGTATCTTGTTAGTATTGTAAATCAATTCATGTCTTTCCCAATAGTTCACCATTGTAAATCTTTAGAACAGATCCTATGTGCGATACTATATAGAAATCATGGACATACTTACATTGAATGCTTCTCAGATGCATATTGGACAGGTTCCAAGATTGACCGAAGATCTACTACTGGCTACTGTATTTTTGTTGGAGGAAATTTGGTCTCATGAAAAACTAAGAAGCAAAATGTTGTGCCCCGATCCAATGCATAATCAGAATATAGAGCTATGGTACAGTTTGTGTGTAAGAAAATATGGATATATCAGCTCTTAACTGAAGTTGGTCTTAAGACTTCAATACCAGCAAAGTTGTGGTGTGACAATCAAGCTGCCCTTCGTATTACTTCTAATCCTGTGTTCCATGAACGAACTAAGTATATTGAGATTAACTGTCATTCCATTCGTGAAAAGGTGCGGTAGAATTTGATTTCTAACTAGGAGATATTTTTACAAAGGCTCTAAATGGGACTCAGGTTGAGTATATTTGTAACAAGTTGGGCATGATTAATATCTATGCTTCAGCTTGAGGGGGAGTATTACAGCATATAACAAATCTGTAGGATCGTGTATAGGCTTAATTGTAGGGATTAGCATAATTATAGGGAATCCTTATTAGCATACCTTCCTAATATAGACTTCTTAATCTATATATACATGTATATTTCCTTATGCTTAATATAAAGAAAATATATTCTATTCTAAAATGTTTATACCAACCCTTGTTTCAACAGTTTTAAAGAGAAAATAATGAGTCATATATATATTGAACTCATAAAATCTCTAATTAAGATGTAAATCATCAAGAAAATATGAAATAGAGGAACAATTAAACCGCCTTCAAATTTTTATGCTGCGCACGTGCACAGTGTATTATTTTGCGTACACGCTGTTTAACCGATTTGGCTACGGGTTAAAACTTTACATCCGAACGAGCACAACCTATTATGAATGCTTGCAAGCGCCACTTTCTAGCTAGGCTTCTATTTTTCTAATTTAGTCTGAATTAAGTGCACTAATCTTGGTTCCTCTTTTATGCCTAACATGAAATTTGATGTTTGGCTTGTGAACTTCAAACTCTTGGCCTCCGTAACTTGAACAAGTAAATGCATGGTTTCATTGATCCTATTTGCTTCGTACTCTTGTCATTGGTTCCTCTTTATGTTGAGCCGGATCTTTGTTAGTTCGTTGCCATCCATTGATCCTATCGGCATGGTTGTGTTCAGGTTTCATTTTTCACAATTTTGGCCCTTGAACTTTCCTGCAATGCATTTTGATCCTTCACTCTTAATTTTGTTCCTTTATCTTCCAATTGCATCCCACAAAACTCGTAGCATCTTCAATCAATCTCTTGTGGTCCGATCTGACTATTGGAATGTTCTACTTTAGTCCCCATAATTTGGATTTCGTCATTTTTCTCTATTTTTCCCTTGTTTCTTCCAATTTTTCATCCAATCCTAGAGTTATACATATTAAACACAATATATAACAAATTAGGCTATATTTCTCAAAGGAACTACAAAATGTTATTGTTTTAGGCCCGGAATAAGTGTATGAAATTCACTTGTCAAGGTATCATACTATGCAATTATAGATATTCAACATCACCAAGAAATTTATCTTTGGATATCTTCAGAGTATAATGATTACATATCATCATTTATGTAAATATATCACATGACACTTTCTTTGCTAATGTTTTTTCACAGATATACTATCTAGTGATTGGTTCCATCATGATGCTTGAGATTCTCAACACATTAGATAGTTACATAACTATTATAGATCCCAAATTCTCAATTAGTATCATTGTATGCTCAATACATCTATATCAAATAATCTTTTGAGGTGACAAGATATATACTACACGATATGTTTCTTGCTACTCTATATAGCAAGTATCTACAAGTCTAATAACTGTTTATACTCGACTAAGTCATGACCTTATTCAACATATGTACATTTATTCCATTCACAAGTTATTCCATTGACAGCAAATGGAATAACTAACAGCAACATCTCCAAGTATAACGATACCCTTTTAAGGATAACATATTAACCTACTGAATAGATCCATGGCATGACAATTGTTAAGACATGTATACATTATAGCATATTTCAATCTCCTAACCGTACTAGTATTGAGAGAACTTCATTTTGACACAAGAACAATTAACTAACAATCTCTTCCAAGAGGAAATAAGTAAGTTGGAAGGCATTGTCTCAAACCTCACGACATTCAGTAATACTCGATTTCTTGTATCCAATAAACCATATAGATCAAAGAATTACCAATTCACTAAGAATCTCTTTCATTACATAAATCATTGAACTCATGCAATAGAGATTCACGTTCTCAAACAGTTCTCAAAGTATTTACTTTCATAATTGTAAGCCACTCAAGTAAGGTATAAATGAATACAATGTCTTCAACTTATGAAAACCAGAAGCATAACTTGAATGATGTAAGTGATGTACTTCCTTCTTTAAGTTGTAAGAACTCTATCGTTTTGTAGTTCTTCAAAGCCTAGAGGAAGTACTTTTCCATGAGTTGTCCTTTAATTGTTCCAATTCTATGCAAGTTGCTTTACTTCAGTTCTGCTTCATTATATTGACTTCTAATAGTGGCTAGCATCTCCCATAAACATTTACTCTACACATTAGACCTTCTGGGCATTGTTACATGCCAAGAGTCGAAATACATGCTCCCATTTATGCATCCATTCCTCGACCTCCAATGGTCCAGCTATGCCTATGTCTTTTATAGTTCAATCATCATCGCGTGAGTAGAGGCATCAATATGTACTAGTTGGGAGCGAATCTGGTTCTGCCAAGCTAGATAATCCAGTTATATACTTGATGAAATTGTTTTGTATTGGTTGCACCATTAACATTAGGCCATTGTTTGGTCCCCATTGTTTCTAAAACACATTTTTCTATTTTTGTTTTCAACCATACATTTTTCAATAAAATAATATTACATGTGAATTTGAATATTTTCCTTATTCTTTAACCACACATTCTCCATCAAATCACTATTCCAAAATGCATTTTTGGTTAAAAATGGGGCTCAAGCATAGACATAATATATGTTTCATCTATTAGTTAATTGTAATACCAACAATATTTCAATTTGAATAAAAGGTGAACACACAATTTATTAATAAATAAACCTTGAAAGCTCAACATGAAAATAATATTTGGGACCAAATATCATAAAAAAAATATTTGGGGTGCTTTAAAAAGCAAATCAACCATTAGGACGAAAAAGTGAATAAATAAAAGGTTTATTGAGTTCTAATTGTCTCCATGTTCCATTATCTCCTAGCCCATTTCATCAACCTCCGTAGGTCGGTCACCGTCATCCTTAAGCATCACCCCGACTTAGGCTTAGAGTCCAAAATCACCTTATCCAAGTAGTCTTCCAAGTGGTTAATGAGGGTATCACAAAAGGCTATAAAGTCAACGTAGTTCAAGTGTTCGTGTAATTTGTAATAAGGTTTTGCTGTTTTTACATCCGGGGTTCACACTTCGGATGACAGTCCTCTCACAAGTGGGGGGCCCGTGCAAAATAAAAAAAATCGACTCTTTTTGTGTAGGGGCTGTCAACTGGGTGTTGACTTATGGTTGGCTTCTTGTTTTGATTATCGCAAACAAATTACATTTTACTCTAACAAATTGTATTCAAGTATTTTAGAGTGATCATTGCAATATCATTGAAAACGCCAAAGATCAAAGATCACGAGAGTTGTAATTCGACAAATAAACACGGAAACAAGCTTGACAAATGAAGGGACGCAAAGATGAAAGTCGAGAGCTCACGAAGAATTGCATATTGTCAATTATCGAGATACTAAACTTAGATTCCAAAATTCATGTAAAGGTAAAATGCTTTAATACTTGGCAAATGAATTACTAAGAGTTCAAAGTAAGTTTTTATACATAAGAAAAATTATTTTCAAAATCAAATGATTGCATAAAATTTTATCAAGTCACTTACTTTGAAAATAATACGTGAGAAAATATCAAGAAATTGCATCAAATGAAAAATTAAGTAAGAAAATGTCCGGAGGCAAAAATGCCCATCTGGACGTCCGGATGACCTCCAACGGTCATTTTTTTTTTACCGTTCTGACATTTTCAAACGGTTAGTTTTTAAACGATTTGGGCATTCGGATGGACAGAGTTTTAGCCAATTTGAGTGTTATAAATACCTCATTCACTCTTCACTTGTAATAACTTTTCTTGAGCATTAAAGTGAGGCTTTTATTGATCCAAATAACCTTATTTTCTATCCTTATAAGATCAAAAACATTAAATTCTTGAAAAGCTTTTGACCAATTAAACTTTGTGAAAATCCTTATTTCATTGAAAGTTTTTCAACATAAACACTTTGAGCTATACTATTTGCCATCTATTGAAGTGTTTGCCTCTTCTTTTCTTGTACTCATCTTTGGATCTATTATTAGATAAGAAGAGAAGACTTCTCTTGTAAATTCATTTTGAATTGTGGGTCATGTTGAGGTCTCGAAAAGCTCAACATTGTAAAATGATCGATGTTAATTGGTTGTAAGTCACCGAAAATGTTGTAAAGAGTTGGATTGCACTACAAGTCAATCAACATAGTGAAAAAGGCCTTGCTCGTGCCGGAGAGCTTGGTAATGGAGGACGTAGATCATTTTGTTGGATCGAACCTCCATATTATA
>CAIGRS010212612.1:0-14028 GCA_903798395.1 Fraxinus floribunda | reverse complement strand
TAAAATATTATTAAAAAAATATTTACAAAATTTCAAAGTAAACACTTTTTCCATTTTCATATTTGTCAAAATAGTTTTTCAGAATGACAAACAGAACGCATTTTCAGAAATTTCAAAACAGACACTCAAAACACAAAACTGAAACACAAAGAGAACGACCCCTTACTTTCCTTGAAATTCATTTTCTTTCCACCCATTTTCCACCATTGCAATCAAACGGACCCTAAAAGGTTATGGACATTCGCTAGTTAGGGTAAATTTGCAAAAAATGAAAATGTTAGGGATCTTTAATGCAATTTTCCCATTGTTTTATAAAATCATATGATACAAAAGAATAAAATATAATTTAGAGCTAGCATACATAGTGAGTTTGAATAAACATTGTATCAATCATGCTATATGTACGCTTTTCTTTATATCTTTATTGACATTCTTCGATATGGATCTATCAAAATAATTGATTATGAATTAATCTATCACATCACTGCACAGATTTCTTCAACATAAGAGGAATGTCAGCCATCATATTAATGGAAAGAAATCGAGAATAGCTAAATTCTTAAAATTTATAACAATTGATTATTATTAAATCCAAGACTGACCTTCAGAAGAAAAAGTGAATTGAAGAATAAAAAACGCCGTCTGTGGGAATCGAACCCACGACCACGTGGTTAAAAGCCACGCGCTCTACCGGCTGAGCTAAGACGGCTTTTATTTTCCATCTGCTTATATTATATTATAAACCAAGATCAAATGGCTACATTCGAAACCTCCTGTTGTTCATATTTTTATTAACCCCTGCATAACAGCAAAACCCTAGAGCAGAGAACCTGTCAAAATGGAGCCCCAAATCGTGGACGTTCGGTCGGTTGTGGAAGCAGTCTCTGCCGAAGACTCCGATGCTCCTCTCTACGAGGTTGAAAGCCTCTGCATGAGATGCGGCGAAAACGTAAGCATGTACTGCTGACTCAAATTACTGTACTTTATGAATTAGTAATTGTACCCTGCTTTGCCTCGTAGAGAACTTTTTTCATTGTTGTTTGTCCATTATAAAGTCGTATGAATTCATTGTACATTATGGGGGATGCTGGAGTTGTTATGTTACTCACGCCTCTTAAATTGTTGTACTTTATGCATTAGTAATTGTACCTTGCTTTGCCCGAAAGAGAGCTTTTTCCTTTTTTTGTATTCATTAAAAAATCATTCGAATTGTTCGTGCATTATGGGCGATGCTAGAGTTTGTTATATTACTCATTGTCTCATTGTAACGTAGCATTGCCAACTGCTCTACTATTATGCGCTCTATTGAGATATATTGTGAAATATGGGAAACCTGAATCCATCAATTTTATACAAAGGTCTATAATGAATTTAGGTATATTTCTTTTATTTTTCTTTATTGATCCTTGATTGGCTGAGACGGGATCAACCTTGTCAGTACTTTTACATGGTTTCTCACATGTTCTTTCTTTTTTCTTTTTTGCACTGAACAGGGAATAACGAGGTTTCTGTTAACTCTAATTCCACATTTTAGAAAGGTATATACCACCTTACTTAGGAAGCTAACTACTTTCTCTACTACTTTATTAGGGTGTGTTTGAGCCTCATTAAAAGGTTAATAATGTATTTTGGAATAGTAGATTGATGAAAAATGTGTGGTTAAAAAATAAAGAAAAGTTTTGAGTT
Source organism: Fraxinus floribunda (assembly GCA_903798395.1). Lineage (NCBI taxonomy): Eukaryota > Viridiplantae > Streptophyta > Magnoliopsida > Lamiales > Oleaceae > Fraxinus > Fraxinus floribunda. The sequence continues at coordinate 12,342 of CAIGRS010212612.1, read as the reverse complement.
TGCATGTAATATTATTTTGTTTAAGAATATGTGATTGAAAATAAAAGAGAAAAAAATGTATTTCGAAAAAAATAGGAATCAAACAAGGGCTTAGTATCATTTGTTCGCTGGACTATATTAGATTATGCGTATTAAAGATCTAATTTTGGGATTAATCAATACCCAAGATACTGTTTTTCAAGGTATTTTCTCTTGATTTACGTAAAGTGTCATTGAAGATATTTGTATTTGGTTGCAGATATTGTTGTCGGCCTTTGAATGTCCACATTGTGGTGAGAGGTAATTGATTACTTCTTTCCCTGCACTACGTTTAGATGAATTGATCCTTTGAAATGATCTCTTATCCTCTTTATTTGGTCTCTGAAGGAATAACGAAGTGCAATTTGCTGGTGAAATCCACCCTCGAGGTTGCCGTTACTGTCTGCAAATTCCAGCAGGTGATCAAAAGGTTGTGTTCTGAGGAGTCTGATTTTGTGGGGTAGACTTTTTTAATGATTATTTTATTTTCTTGCAAAAGTGCTTTCCTGAAGTTTCCAATGGTGAAAAGAATCAAGTTTCAAGTTCCATCAGATGTAGTGATAAAATGTTCTGCTATGAAATCTTTTGTTCTAAGATTTTTTTTTACAGAGTTTAATGATTTGAACTGGATGAACTTTTAAGGTATTATATCATATCATGGCATTTTTGCATGTTATATGCATAAGTATTTGAAGCAAAGTGTGAGATGTAGAAACTCCATCTCTTTTTAACAGCCTAAATATATGTGCTCCTTATCTTTAATCTTTTCAGTTTAGATTTTTCTACTTTTCTTAGTCAACTAATTCATGTCTTTCCTGTATTTTTTGATTAAAGATCTTACTTGTACTCTTTGCATAAGATTGAGTCTTGCTTTGCTATAGAATTGAGTCTTTAACTGAATATAGGATGAGTTCTGGTTTTAAACTAGTTTTAGGCTTTTATCTCTCAGATTTGATTTTTAATTACCAGTAATGAACTTACTAGTTACTGCCACCATCAATTCATTTTGGCCACCCTTTAACCATAGGTTTTATAATTTTTTCTATTCTATTTTTTTTTTGCCACGTCAAAGCTGATTTTGGGAGTTTTGCAGTTATTTCATTTTTCTTTGTTTTTAGTTGCACTTCTTTAGTCTTATGGCAGACTCTTTGTGTGCGCGTTGGCACATGCACATGCTTATATATGTGCGCCAAAATATGGACGGTCCTCGTTGGTGCAGTAGTGTGATCAATTTCCCAAATTTTCTGGATCTGAGAGTTGTTATGGGCGCTAAGCTGGTTGGTTTCTCAATGCAGGTGCTTAATCGTCAAGTGGTGAAATCTGAAACTTCCACAATTAAGGTGTTTTCTCTTGTACTTGCTGAACGGTCATCGACAGCACCTTTTAGTCAAATGTTTTCTCTGTGATACACATTTGGTTTGCTCGGAATGTATTGTGAATCTTAGTTAAGAATTGATGACTCATCAATTTTTTCATTGACAAAGCTTAACATTTTATCTCATTCTAATGTTTATTTGCGCAGATCCCCGAACTGGACTTTGAAATACCTCCTGAGGCACAGCGTGGGTCTTTGTCAACGGTATATCTCCGATTAACTTCCCCACAGTTGGTTTTTTTTTTTTTTAATTGTTAGGCTCTAAAATTGCACTGGTTTGTCGAAAGGTATTATGCATGCTGCAAAATATTGGTTCAGAAATTTCACATGACCGTGTTTGTTCTTTCTTAAAGAAAGATGGCTTATGGAAATGTTAATTTCTGTTTTAATTGATTTTAGTAATGTCAGAATTGGTTCTTGAATTGATAATATCTTGCAAACATGAATCATGTATTATATTCATATTTCTTACTGAGCTAATCTATTTTAAAGTGAAATCTAGTCATTATTGCTTTTGCGCACTTTATATTGGTTAAGCAACACCTACTTGCTGATCCTTCTTCTCCCATTTGGTTATTTTAGGTTGAAGGGATATTGGTAAGAGCTGCAGATGAATTGGAGGCCCTTCAGGAGGAACGGAAGGTACAATTTTGTTTGCGTTAATATTTGGTTATAAGATATCATCTTATTATTATGGTGGTCTAATTTCTGTTTCTTTCAGAAAGTGGATCCTCAGACAGCTGAAGCGATAGATCAGTTCTTGGTAAAACTGAGATCTTGTGCCACTGGAGTTTCATCGTTTGCTTTCATTCTTGACGATCCTGCTGGTAACAGCTTCATTGAGAATCCGTAAGAGACCTTTTTCTTTATCTAAATTTTTTTTTGATTGCGCGCACCTCGACTAATCGCACGAGGCCTTAAGTTTACGGTCGGGTACTCACCTCAGTGGCCCTGAGACGACTCGGACTTTATCTAAATATAAAATTTTTATGATGAAATCCTACAAGTTTTTCACTTGGTGACTGGAATCTCTCAACTGCTCTGTTATCCAGAAACTAAAATTAAAAATCGTGCACAACTATTAACAGGGAGAAATTCTTTTCATTTCTGCAGTAAATCATGTTATTTGCCCATGCTCATATTTGTACTCTATACTTAATAAATGTTGTTGAGAAGAACTGTCTAATCTTAAATAGGCTGGCTCCGTCTCTGGATCCATTATTAACTATTCAAGCCTACGAGCGAACTCGTGAGCAAGTTGCTTCATTGGGGTATCTTGTGGGAGAACCCAGTGCCGAAACATCAGAAGAAGAGACTAACAATCTCTCTGGTCAAATGCAAAGAGAACCACATGGCTCTGTTGGAGCAAGAGCTGGCCGCCGATCTATTGCTCAGGGTAACAGTGCAGAAATTGCGGAAGCTTTATTTCGATATACTGCTCCGGAGGAGGTATATTTTGTCTGATGTAAAAGTTAAACTTATGTTTGCACGCTAGAATTATGACATCCTTTTGTGAACAGGTCATGACTTTTCCATCAACCTGTGGAGCTTGTGCTACTAACTGTGATTGCCGAATGTTTGTTACAAGTATCCTTTTTAATGTCTTTTCTACCACAGAATGCAGATGCATATGACTCATTTTCATATTAGCCCTTGTTTGGTCCCCATTATTTTCAAAATACATTTTTCTCTCTCATTTTCAATCACACATTCTTTAATAAAATAATATTATACGCAAATCCTATACTTTTCCTTATTTTTTAACCATATATTTTTCATCAAATTACTATTCCAAAATACATTCTTGTCAAAAAATGGGGCTCAAACAAGCTCTTAATTTCTGAGGCTAGTGGTATAAATGTTCCTACGAGTTATTTGACTCTGTTCACTTGCTGAGCAGAAATGAATAGATGGGGAAATCTTGTGAATTCTCTTAGCTCTAGCTGGGGTGAGGATATATTTGTGATTTACTCTCTTTGCTGCAGTTGAGCTGTTGTAGAGATGAAGTCCTTTTGTAAGATATGTTGTACTTTATACAGTGTATTTAGTTGAATAGTAGCAAGGTATTTTTCTTCTTTTCCTTTTAATTTGAGCATTCAAATATGTAAAGGACATTTGAAGGAGAGAATAAAAGGTCTAACATGTTAATCTATTATGACTTCCTTTTTGGGGGTAAAGATGACATCTTCTTGATCTATGATTTGATCTTTAAAGAATTACCTCAATTTGTGTTTTGTATTCAAGGAGAAGTTGACCATGGTTTCTCAATTTTACATTCATCCATGATATTTGTGAGCTTAACAGCAGACAGATATTCCATACTTCCAAGAAGTGATTGTAATGGCATCTGCTTGTGATGCTTGCGGGTACCGCAATTCTGAGGTTTGTGCCCTTTGTATATTTTTACTGTAGGTATCATTTATGATCTGAATTAATTGTTAATATACCATGCCTTTGGACTGATGATTTTGTGGTTTATTTTGCAGGTGAAGCCTGGTGGGTGTATTCCTTTGAAAGGAAAGAAAATTAAAGTTCACGTGAAGAACATAAATGACCTTAACCGAGACGTGATAAAGGTATGCAATTTGTTCTGGTTATACTCCGCTAGTTTTTGGAGTTAATGTTACAGACTGCCTTTTTTTGCTATTTTGTATGTGAAATGCTCCTATGTTATTTGAATTTTATTAATTTTTTTGTCCAGACGGGGGGGCACAACCCACTTGCAACTGTAGTATGCCATCATAGTGTTATTGAAAATATAAGATAAAATGACATGCTGAAAAAATATTGCATCAGAGTTAGATATACTTCACAGTTTGAACAAACATGGCATTGAGATGCACAATCTCTTCCCTTTCCTCGATAAGCAATTTTATTGTTTAGTCAGACACTACCAGGAACTTTTTAGAACACTTGTAATATGTGACTATAGTGTAATGGTCTTATTGCTTCTACATTAATGTGTTTCTTTCTCTGTGCTCCAAAATACTTTTGCACTTCTCATTTAACTTAAAATTAGCCCATGTTTGCTACCATTAATAATTTGGTTATAAACAGCAATCACTTCTTATCTTCACATTTTGTGGAATTCACAAGTTCTACTCACTTATGCAACATTTGTTTCTATCTATTTATAATATAAATCGTCTATAAACAACTTGCCAAAACATGCTTTTAGATAGAACGTTATTAGGTATTACAAATATTTATTTTTGCAAAAGTATATCTTCCAATCTCTTTCTAATTAATGATCATCTTGTTCATAATAGTCAGATACTGCTTGCGTAAAAATCCCAGAGATCGATTTGGAATTGGCCAGTGGCACATTAGGTGGACTGGTTACAACTGTTGAAGGCTTAATTTCCAATATTAGTGCAAGTAAGTATCTTTCTTGACCATTTTATTTTCATTATTTTCTCCCTTTTTAGGTCGCAAATATCTCCTTTGGATCTATATGAGTGAAGCTTTTGAACTATATGAGTGGAGGGTAAGAGTGGAGAGGTGAAACAGGGTACAGTACGGAGTTCAGTTAGAGAAACAACAGTACAGGCGTTCCTTGCTGGCCTCCAAACTCTTCTGTTGGAGAGAGAGAGAGCTTCGGAGAGATTTTATATGCGCTGCAAATACGTGCACATTATTGGTCTTTATATGTGAATTTTTTAATACATCCCATTTTTGCTACTAATTGACGCATCAACAATCTCAAAGCATATTTTTGACATTTAAATTGCAGGTCTTGAGCGAGTACATGGGTTTACTTTTGGTGATAGTCTTGATGATTCCAGAAAGAGCAAGTGGAAGGAGTTTAGAGTAAGGCTTGACAAGGTTTGTGCACTGTATAATCTTGTTTTGCACCATAACCATGCAACTGAAGCCAATGCTTCCCCATGTTTTGCAATTAAATGTACCTTTTATGTATCAGCACACTTAATTGGTTTCCTACCTTCTACTCTTGCCATATTATTTTTTTGGCGATTTGGTTTCCTACCTTCTACCCTTGCCGAGCCAAACCTGCAGATCTTTACTCTTGCCATATTATTTTTTTGGCGGTTAATTTTTATATGGCTTTAACTATTGCACTCAAAAACTGATGCACAGAACTTTACTGTTGGCTTCACTGCCTCAGACTTCAATGTAGTTTTTGGCGGTTTTATTATTGTTATTTGTTGTGGCATCATCCGTGAAATTATTTGGATACCCTACTATTGTGATAAAGATATATAGTCGTACTCATCACTTGAACTTGTTTCCCTCCTTTAATGCAAGTTTTTGATCTTCTACAGCTCAAAAGCTTAGAAGAACCTTGGACATTGATAATTGATGATGCTCTGGCGAACTCCTTTATTTCCCCTGCAACTGATGATATCAAGGATGATAATCAGTTAACATGCAAGTTCTTTTTTTTTTTTTTAATCGAATTCCTCCAATTTCTAAATGCTGTTTACCATTGATATTCTTTTGCCGTTTCCACTAGACATTCTTATATAAGTTACTGATGAAGATATTGTACTGCATGATGTTCAGCTGAGGAATACGAGAGATCATGGGAGCAGAATGAGGAAATGGGACTTAATGACATGGACACCTCTTCAGCGGATGCAGCTTATGGTTCGGCAGATGCCGAGCCATCCTAGGATGTCTACTCCTGCCTGTTTTGACCTTTTTCTCTTCTCATTTTAAAGTATACGAGAAACATTTTTATATGCACGGCATTCTGCATTACCATCAGGCCGCAGAGGGGGTTTTTTTTGTACTTGGTGAATGGGGATGTAATATTTTTATTTAACCGGTAGACATTGTATGTATCTTAATTCTTTTCAGCAATTTTCGCAAAATTTGATTATTACTGAATTAATCTCCCTGTGGTACGTAGTTTGTTTCGAGTTAAGACATGGTTTGTCATGTGACAAGTTACTCATGTCGTGTTAAAATGCTACAATGTCAAATAAAATAGGCATGCCATACAAAGGTAAACTAAAAGGGAATTACATTCAGCTTCAAACATTTATGGACTCTCGCGCAATGCTAATGCTATGACTTCCTCCGGTGAGAAATAATAATCGCAGAGCTGGGGCCGGGCATCGATTAGAATTCTCCAATTATGTCAGCGTCAGATAACAACTCAGTAAAATAGAGCATTGACTACCTCAAATTGTTCATCTTGTAAGATAAAGAAAAGCTAACATGTAACCAGATTTCAAAGGAAGATTATCCACTACTTGACTTTTAAGCCATTGGAACTTTTATGTCCTAATTATTAGATTTATATGTTTAGGACATAAAATTTCAAACATAAATTTCAATGGCTTTTCGCTACTATGCATAACCTTTTTCGTATTTCTTTTAAATATTTTATTATCGAAGAGTCACGAATTTAATCATACAAAACAAAAATGAGAAAGTATATCAAGAGTTCAATGAACCACATGATTCTCCACCCTTGTTGGTTGGAAAGCTTGCATTGACTTTTTTTATTCAAATATGATCAATAAAATAATCTTATTGTTACTACTGGCATGGAGTTAGATGAGACTTCTTGCTCGAATTTTCTCGTGATTGTGCAAGCAATAAAGTACTTTACAAGCAACATTGTCTTTTTGAAGTCAATGAATTAAATCGAAAATATAGAAATGAAAGTGCATCAAGAGTTCGATGAAACACATCATCATCAATCCAATAATTAAATTTAATTTCTCCTATTTCTCAAATTATTTAAAGATGATTAGTTGTAGAATTTCGCTCACTTGGAAATTTCAGCCATTAATAGATGCTATATTTGACCATCATCATTAAAGCCTTACTACAATTAATGAACAAGAAGAAAACTTCACTCCTAGTCGAAGTCTAAGAAAATGGGGGATACACCTAATTAATTTGACATTAGAAATTTTCTTGAATGCTGTAAGGTAATTATTGAATTAATGACCACAAAATCAACAAACACATAATAAAAGGATATCAATTGATAAAGCCTCTTAATTCATGTAAATTAATGATGTAAAAAGTATTTTAGAATATATATAACTAGAAATGGATGCATAATCAACATGAAATGACATATATTCTTCAGCAAATTACTTATGAGTAAATTTAATTAAATGCATTCTTGAGCAATAATAACAAGAGATATATTGTTAACAACCAGAAAAGTTAGTCCTATACTACAGCTGATTTGGTTAAATTCATGTCACTTTTCCTTGGGCGTGCTGCTGACTTCCTTTATTTATATTCATACCACGTTTGGGTCAGTGCTTCGATCTTGACATCCCCCACATGATTTGAGATGGAAGGATTGTCTCTCCCTTCTAGGGCATCAGCCATAAGTTCCATTGCATCAAGTTCAGTTGGAGTTGGGCGATGAAAAGTTCGATGAAGAATAGCACGACATCTTTTGTTTTTTTACCTTCTTTCATGTGAAACTTGACCGATAGATTTACAAAATAAAATATGCAATGCATTTGGTTAAGCTTGAACCACAGTGAGAAGTATACTTCTAAATTCTTGCAGTAAAATGTGAGATTAACTTTTACTGCACTGGTTATGCCCATAGATATCATATATTTTGTGAAGATGACAAAATTTACACCCCAGTAAATATTTAGCATGTATAAACTTAATCTAATGTTTATTAATTGACTAATAGCATGCCTTTCTCAAGTTTCGGAACTTGCAGACAACTTATAGATAGATCTTGATTTCTTCAGTTTGAAAGAGATGGAAAATATATGTTTATTAAGATTTAGGGTTCCATCTTAAAAGGTTCGAAGTAGCTCAAGCCGGTGTATGTTTATTTACTTGGAAGAAAAGAATCAACAGATCGAAATTAAGACATAGGTTGGGTGTTTAATTTTCTGAAAATAATGGGAGGAAATTAACCAAGGTGTCTTGGATCACACACATTTTGGTGCCACTTTTATCCAGGTTTAATTGAAACCAGCAAGTCCTTTTTTGTATGCATGTGGCAATTTGCAAAAAGAATTTCAAGATTATATACCAGACTACTACTGAGATTCAAATCAAATACATGGTTTAATTGAATAAGTAGAATAAATTAGGGAAGAATAAACAAGAAATTACCTCTGCTGATGAATCCAAGAAACGCAAGGGGGACCATTCCATGATCAGATGTTGAGTGCAAAGTTACAGTATTGTTGGTGAGTGATTGAAGCTGCTAGATGACCTGATTGAACCCAAATCTTAGAAAATCAAGAACTCAAAATCATGGATCAAGGGTAGAGGTTTGATTGGATTTTGGATAGATGGGTGTAAAAATACAAGAAAAGAACAATATAGACTTGTTTTAACCAGATCATGCTGGCAGCTTCAACCTCTCAAACCAACATACATAAAACCAGTAAAGCCCAGTGTCAAACACAAAAGCACTAACATATTTATAGGGTTTTGGTATTTGTGAAGGCGAAGATCCATGCATGGAAATCCCTTGAGATTCTTCACTGACTTTAGTCATATATATTTTGAGAGAGTTTTAATGGCTGATTTCTAGCCTTTTCTTACAGCTACTGACGTTGACTTGTTGCTTCCTGCCCAAACCCTCCTCCTCCTCCTCTACCAATTATTCATTTTCATTTTTATTTTTTAAAGGAAACAACACAGGACCACTAGGCACTAGCCACCGCCTCGACAATTGTCAATTACAAAGTCACTAATTAAAGTTGATTGGTCCCTATTAATTTAAATAACTACAAACTACTTTACTTTAATATTGTTCGCCTCCAAAAAGACATAGTTGTTAATAGATTATGTCACGATTCCTTCCACTTATAAGTTACACACTAAGACATCACTAAAATGGAAGGTCATCTTATGTTAACACTTTGATGTTCAAGTCAAACATCGAATTTTGAGTATGAAAAAAATATATGAATATAGTTTTAATTGAGTTTTAGATACTTTCTTTGTGCAAAGCATGGGATTTGAATCGGGATATTCTAACTTCTTTAATACTTGACAGGTCGATTTGACCTTTGTCGATGGGTCGCCGGCCCTATAATTGTTACATCTTTAATTATGTATCTTTTGCTAAATATGGCACTTGCGAGTGTTTCTCTCGACCAACTCATGTATTAGGAATGTAAGATTATTTTTTGATCAAAAGTATGAGTGCCAGAAGATGATTTGTCTCTTTTGAGGAGATCTTGTGAAGAACCCACTGCCTCCATGACAGGTGTAGGAACAACTAGCATACGACCTTGTCTTAAAGTATTAGGTTCATGGGTTCAATGATGAATCAAGGGTTGGTACTGGTTATTGTTGATCCAATGGGATCTTTGCCTCATCCCAAGGCGAACTGTTGGGACTGATTTTGTGCCTTCAGACATGGTTTGAGGCAGTGAGCTCAGGATTAGAGTTAGATGGTTGACTGCTTGAGGCTCTCCGTGACTCTCAATGATGATGGCGACCTTGGCATTGGTTCAACTAAAATTATCCTCATGGGGACAGAGGATTGGATGGACGATCCTACATAGCATCCACTTGGAGAGCCGACGTGGCAAATTCAATAATTTGAGTCCATTGAATCATGCTACAAGGACATAATTCTTGACATAATACCACACGACATTCTATCATTGGACTGTTTTAAGTGAAGTCAGTTTTTTCATCAAATAATCTGTCGTCACCTCAAATTTTGTCACTACATCTGTTAATTTTCTTCTGACAAAAATGTCAAAATCCAATTCTATTAGGTGTAAACATTTTCTAGTCACGATAATCTTAATTTTGAACTTTGAAAGCAATAATCGTTAAATAAAGCTTGTCTCACCCATTCAATTTGGCCAAGACATAAACACTATATATATATATATACCCAAATTAATTAAGAATGCATGATTATTAAAAAGAGTGGACAATGGAAGGGGGTTGGAGGGAGGGACAGAATATAAACGGCGCATGCTTGGTTTTGTCACATGGGGGATGTCCTTTCTGCTTAATAACTAGTTGTTTTCAATATTTGGCAATTTTAAGAAGGCATTGGATCCATGTCCCGTTACCATCTACCTTTGCCTTTTTCGTACGTATCCTAATACAACGGTCTCCTTCTATATGTCTGTCCACGAACTTTAAAGCTTAACCTTCAATTAACTAATACAACGTCTAACAATTTGCTATGGCACGCTTCTTTGTCTTTACTTTTGGGGTTTTCCTCCCCTTCTCTCTCTTGCATTATTTGTCATCGATCTAGTATATATCTATTAGACCAATGGTAAGTTGGTCTTCAAAACTTTGAAAATAGTAATTTAGCGTGTTAGTTTCTTTGAGTTTTATTCTCGTGAACGCATTGCAAAACTGAATGAGTCAATTCACACCATGCTTTAGTTGGGTACCTAATTCTATTCGCTCAACTAACATTTTGGTTGCATTGCTTACTATCTTTCAATTTTTGCTGAAAATTTAAGAAAAGAAATAAAGGATTGAACTATTTGATCCTAGACCACACAAAAGCATGCAGGCCGATTCACTCTCACTTGACTCTCTAGCTGACTTGGAATATGTACACTTTACTCGTTAGTGCTTTAGTTTTCAATAAAATAAAGAGCTCGAATGTTGAACTTTATAAAATTAAGTCTTGCTCGTAACAAATTGACGAAAATTTAGACTATTTTCATTTTTGGAGACTGATTGCGAAATTATAATGAAATGATATCAACTTATGTCTTTTTAAAGGTTAGAACAATAATGCAATTTCTCTCACACACACCAATGGTTAACAAAGAGTGACATCCGGACAAAGCCCTAATGGTAGGGAAGGATCCCAAATCTTTTGATTTGTTATAAAATTTCGTTAATAAATAGGACCACATGGTTTTGCTTTGTAATTATAGAAATCAAAGTTTAAATACTATTATCTTAAGGTAGTGTAATCAACCAATCCAGCACTATGGATTTCGATGCTGAGCGAATCTCCACAATTCATTTAAAAGGACAGTAAAGATCGTTGTTAAGATAATTGTTTTTTATTCGATTTGGTCATGTGACTATGATTTGCTGTTATCAGAAAGTTCTTGTCGTAAATAGTCTAGACGATCATGAGGAGCAAAAAATTACCATCAATTAGATTAAGAAATACAAGATCTAGGTCGATGATGCTTCGATTTTAGAGCGGTTAATAACACAATGAAGAGAGAAAGTCTACACGTAACAATCATCGGGAGTCGGGACATTGTTTAGAACTAGTGAGATGCACGTGCCGTAGTATAATTGGCTACGTAATAGTGTTGACTGATTTTTAGTTATTTTTGGAGACATAATTAATTAAATCTTATTTAGCAAAACTTTTTTAAAGTTTAAATACTATTATCTTAAGCTAGTGTAATCAACCAATCCTGCACTATGGATTTCGATGCTGAGCGAATCTCCACAATTCATTTAAAAGGACAGTAAAGATCGTTGTTAAGATAATTGTTTTTTATTCGATTTCGTCATGTGACTATGATTTGCTGTTATCAGAAAGTTCTGGACGATCATGAGGAGCAAACAATTACCATCAATTAGATTAAGAAATACAAGATCTAGGTCGATGATGCTTCGATTTTAGAGCGGTTAATAACACAATGAAGAGAGAAAGTCTACACGTAACAATCATCGGGAATCGGGACATTGTTTAGAACTAGTGAGATGCACGTGCCGTAGTATAGTTGGCTACATAATAGTGTTGACTGATTTTTGATTATTTTTAGAGACATAATTAATTAAATCTTATTTAGCAAAACTTTTTCAATACAAAACTTGAAAGTTTCAACGAAAAATACACAAATAAAAGTTTTAAACAAAAGGGAAAATTATTCACCATAAACAACCAATATAAATCAAAACAAATAAATATTAGCTCAACATTGAATATCTTATCTTATCTTATCTTACTTAAATAAAAGAGTGACTTTGGTGGCATTATTCATAAGCCATATGGCCAATAAAGCCGAGCCATATTT
>CAIGRS010212585.1:0-14052 GCA_903798395.1 Fraxinus floribunda | reverse complement strand
AGAATTGAGGCAAGAAAATATCAATCTTTATTTCATTTCCAAGTTTGTCTTCACTTTATATAGGTTGTAAACTAATCTAAATTGAAGTACACTATATTAAAATCAATCCCTAATTACTTTTCCTAAATTAAATATAAAAATATCCTTCTAATATTCCATCAATTTGTTTTGATAATTTAAACTCATTTTTGGCATGGGTTGGCTAAGTCCCCTGCAATTGGTAGTACTTGTCAGTCGAGTCACCTCCCAGATCTCTACAATGATCTATCTGCAATATGGGATGGTGGGAGAGCATCATCTGGAGTATAACTTGGTCTCACAAGCAGAAACTTATTATAGAGCCATTGAATAGTATATTGGGCTTGTCTTCTGTACTTTGCTATAATATAGAAGTTTATCATGCATGGACTATATTCTTTTGTTTCAGCTGGGTTGTAATTTCTTATTTGTACAGGAAAAGGCAAAATCACTAAACTTACAAACGCATATCACCATTGATGCTGGGAAAACACAGATCGCTCCTAGTGAGTTTTTTAAAGTTATTTATTTTTGTTGTGACTTGGTTTCTACATTGATCTATAGGATGGTGTTCTTTCCATTTCATAAAACTGACTAAATTCACTGGAAACTCCATATCTCTGTAACTATGTGACCATGAACATCATGACTGTAAACACCCTTACCGACCGATCGATATTGGTTTGTTGACAATCTTTGCTGGCTATGTTGATCAAATGGGAGAAATACAGTATTAAATACCTGCAAAGTAGAATTGATTTTGCTCCGAAAGAGCAGTACTACTCTCAGTCCCCTTTGATGGGGGTTGTGGTAAGTGGATGTAGTGGAAAACTCAGTTTGTGGGTGATCAAATTCACCATAAACATATTATTTCTAAAGACGATTCTTTATCATATAAATTTTATAAGCAGGTGGATGCAGTGGGAAAATTCTCATTTAATGCGTGTTCAAATTCACGCATATTGTTTATAAAGAAGTTTAGCAAACTTTTACGCTTATCATTTCTGAAGAAATACCTTTTTATCTACTTCAAAAATATTTTAAACATGAGAGAGTGGATGGTTGTCTATTTTGGCCAATGTGGCAGTAAGAAAAGATGAAAATGGTGCTTTGTCCATTCGCATACAAAGCTCAGGGTAGATTCTATTGGAGGTGTGTGCATGTATAGAGGTTAGAAAAGAGAAAAAAAAAAAGAACTAGTTAAAGGATAGGGGATTGAAATTATACGTGACTTTGGTTTGCCCTTTCATATCAGACCAATTGTTACCTGTTAGGTTTCATCCCTAAGCTCTAGGGTTTATCCATCAAAAGGTGGAGTTAAGGGACTAATTTTGCTATATTTTTCTTGCATTTGCCAAATAAATTTCATCACGTTCAAGGTAATAAAAGGAATCTGTTTCCTCTCTTGTCGTATAAAAAATATTAATTTATGTGGTTTATTATTGTTGAATAATGCTAATATGTATTTATGGTTATGTCAATGTCATTTTAAAGGATAATGTAAAATGTATATGCTGCGAAATGAATTAAGTAATTTATTGTCCAGTGGCTCTGTGTACTTATTTGATAGTTCCGTAAACCTATTGCGCCCGCAGAACGTGGGTAACTGTTACTCCCATTTTTCCTGCATTTACATTTTGGGAATTTGCATATCATCATGCAGTCATATTCTTATAATTTTTCTTTAATCTCATCTAGTTATACAATGAATCGCTCTATTTGGATCAGCATGAATTTTCCATTCTAGATTTTCGTCTCTCTTGGCTTACAATTCATTTCCTTGATTCCTCTTCTCCAGGTTCAAGAACAGTGATGGCAGTTTTGGGTTAGTTTCTCGTTTCTAACGCCAGCCTAAACATGATGTCAAACCATTGTTCTGAACATTGACAACAAATGTCACTACCTCTGAATTATAGGCAGTTTCAGCTCTTTTCAGGCCCTTAGCGTGCAAGTCACCAAATCGTTAATCGTTTATTCCATTCTTATGCAGGACCCGCAGAAATGGTTGACAATGTGACCGGTGGATTGAAGCTTTTATAGTGGAATTAGTTTTCCTATTCGTTGGCCTTAAATGGTGGAAGAGCTTCTAAGGTTATCAGCTACATAGAAGAGCTTCTATTGGACATTGATTGTATTGTTGTTGATGATGAAAAATTTCAACGATGGGTCGATTCTTAATGAATGATTGATAATGTTCACTCAATGAATAACATTTGAAATGACGAGAATAGCTTTCTCTAGGATTGTTTTTCCAGGTTGAATGAATCAAATTTTTGTCTTTTGTAATAGCTTGAAACGACCATTTAGTGTCTCTATAAGGAACTTTTATTTGCATTTTGCTCTTTTGCACTGAAAAAAGCCAATGGTACATGCTTAACAAAGTGATCAATGGCGAAACATTAATTGACTTAGTGAATAAATGAGTCAAAAAAAAAAAAAAAAAACACTTTACAGTGCCTAAATAAGTCAAAAGAATAGTTTAAGGATCATATAAGTTGTATACAAATTTCAGTTGTGAAATTAACTCATTTGGAATGGGGAACTGGTAGCCCAAAATTCAAATTTTCAGCTAAATCGGGAATTTTTTTTTTTTTGAAAACAAAACAGTCCGACCTGCCGGATTCGAACCAGCGACCTAAGGATAAGCTGCTATGAACTAACTACAGTCCTCCGCTCTACCAACTGAGCTAAGGTCGGAAGATGCTAGTTGTCTCCATAAAAATGTTACATGTGATATATATTTTCGAAGGATAATTTTCATGCGCGGTCACTGAAGTTCCATTGAAATATCAATTGGGTCACCAAATGTTAATTTGATCATTAACTTTATTGTAGTTTCAAATTTTACATTTCCATAATCACTTAGTTGATAGTAATTCCATAATCATCTTCCATGTAATTGGCTAAAAACAAAATGATAAAATACATATCGTGACAAGATTAAAAAGGTCAATACGAGTATCTTTTAAATTTATCGCTTTATGAAATGAAGTGGTGCTAAATCATCATGCCATGTTACAATTATTTTCCCGTTAATTAGACCATTTTTATCAATTTAGGGATGACAAGTGACGGAAACGAAATGGTGATATTTGAAAGCAATTTGAAATTTATGACCTAATTAATGTAAATTAAAATTTAGTGACATAGCCGAGATTTCACTGAAATTTCAGGACCACAAATGAAGTTCTTCCTTTTTGGGACAACCCATTCACGTTTTACATGCTTCAACTGTTCTTTCTTTTCTTCCAAAATTACTTGTGTGTCCTGATAGCAGGCGGGTGGAGAGTGAGAGAGACCGAAGTGTATTTGACAGTTATCAATGGGTGTAGCAAATCCGGATCTGAAATGGAGACCATTGAAGTTTGTGACATTACTAACGGTGTTGGTGGTACAAGTGCAGCACTCACTCCAGCTTAGATCGACTCATCCATTACATCATTTGGTTGAAACAGTGAACAATTATGGAGGTCCTTACATTGGCCTCTTAATGGCTTATCCCACTGAAGAGGCCGCACTTCTAACTTCTCGTTTCTTCGTTCCCAGCTCTAATTTTCCTTCCATTGATTTGGCAGGTAAGTTCAATTTTGATGATTTTCATGTAAATTTTTCTCATAAAACTCCTGGATAATGGAACAAGGAGACTACGGTGATGTAAGTTTACACTGATTAAGCAATTCACAGAAATTGAAATTCTGAAACTGGTCTGCAGTTGAATCTAAATTACTTCTGTCGGTTTCTTAACTAGGAAGGAGATTCAACATTGGGAAGATTAAAGGCGTTGATGTGATTTATGTGATGAGTGGAGAACAAACGGTAACATATTAATTTATCACTCGTGTCCTTCATTTCCCCCCCTCAAATTCGATATTTTCCATTTATATATAATTTTAAATTTTCTCAGTTAAATGCAGGTATAACGGTGCAAATTCTATTAGATGTTTTCGACATTAAAGGAATAGTTCACTATGGGACTGCTGGGAGTGCTAATGACTCCCTATACACTGGAGATGTGAGTGTCCCACTTCACCTAGCCTTTACTGGTTCTTGGAAATGGAAGGTATGATAAAATCACACACATTAATTCCAGGTATTTGGAGTTACTAGGATAGATATACCATGACATTGTGTTGATCAGGAATTTCAATCGCCAGATGGAGATCTGGCAGAGCTCAAGTTTGGCGCCTACAACTTGCCTGAAAAGGGGGAAAACTCATTGGCAAAGATAGAGCACACATATCAACAACTTTATTCCAATGGGAAACCAATGCAACAAGTATTTTGGCTTCCAGTTGATGCAAATTGGTTTAATATGGCAACCCAACTTCAGGTTAGGTGAGTTAGGGATTACACAATGTTTTTGACAAAATTATTACTAACTGCATACTTTTGCAGGAGTTGGACGTAGTTTTGCAACAATGTCTTAATGAGAAATTCTGTCTTCCTACAAAGCCAAAGGTTGTATATGGATTGAGAGGCTCGACTGCTGATATATTTGTCGATAATGCGGCCTATAGAAAATTCCTTTTCAACAAATTCAATATCTCAACCGTCGATGAAGAGAGCTGTGCAGTTGTGATGGTTAGTCAAATTGAAAAAATAAACATAAAATCAATAGATTATCTAAATAGCAACTGTTTGTAATTGACTCCCACTGACCATGTTATGCAGACATCTATATCAAATGGAGTGCCTTGTATAGTGTTCCGCGGTGTATCAGATTTGGCAGGGGCTGGAAACAAACTGGAATCAACAAGCTCAAGTTCTTTGGCTGCTCTCAATGCTCTTAGTGTTGCAGTTGAATTTATAGGCTTAGTTGGGCAACAAACAAATCTCAGGCACGACGACTAGAACTCACTACTCAGCATCATTATTTATCCCAACAATTCATTACAATCTGTTGGAAGATCTTATTTATTCAATCTTATCTTCCTCCCTTGTGTGTCATTGAAGGGAAATTGGATTGTTTTGATTGATGATGGAATAAAATCACGAAACAACTGATTATAAAGAAAGGAACTTCTTGGGGCATGGGAGTATTAGGCTTGGAGAATGGCAATTGCTGAGAACTTGAAAACTCATGAAACTAAGCAGAGGTGGGTCTAAGCATAGGTATATATGAAACATTGTACAAAGTGGTATCTGCCTTGTATACTGGATTTATGCTTTCATTTTTCTCTATATAATTTTCCTCATATATAAAGAAATCATACATTTAAAACCAGATACTTCAACATTGAATGAAATTATTTCTACTTAAATTCAATCATCTTATACAAGTATTGAAAACCAACAACTTAGTCATAACGCTATTGTAAAACTGGACAAAAGTCTGATCAGCAATTGTATCCAGTAATCCCAACAATAGTGACGCCATACAATAAAATAACTAGCTAGGGTTTTGAGGTAAAAATATCCAAACAAGCTTATCATACATACATATATATATAGAAAATAAGGTGGGCAACTTTCAAAGGACTAATCCCCTAGGGGTTTGGTAACACCTGTAGCAGCCTACGGAGAGTCAGAGGTATGAACATGGGCATAACCTTCAGCGGCGTTCTTTCCCTGTTCTTCCTCGATCACTTTTTCTCCTGTCTTTGGCCGACCTTCTCCAGCAGCTTTGGTGACGCTATTGAAAGCACCCGTAACCCACGAAACCCCTGTCAAAATATGTCGGTTCTTCATGACAGTTGATCCAGCATTGCTAACCGTCTGCTCAGCTGCTGTAAAAGCTGATTTTGTCTTCTCAGAAACCTGAAACTTCTGGTCCATTTCCTTCGCTTTATCATTTACCATGGTCGCCCCTGAGTTGATTTTCTCACTCAATCCAATCTTTTGGTCCAAAGAAGCTACTTTAGCTGAAGCAGTGGAAGTGAACTGGTGCTTCTCATCAAAATCCTTGGCCTTGTTAAGCGCATCCCTCCCCAAGACAAAGCCCTTTGCCAGCATGCTGGTGACAACATCTTCCGCCTTTTGGACCGCAGATCCAGTGTTATCTTCATACTTGTTTTCCGCAGCCTGAATGCATACACAGTCCAGCTGAATGAAAAACGTGCATCATGTGAATGAAAATTAAATAAGATGTCAAAAGATCAGATGCCAACGGATGCTGTAGTCGTAGCTGGCAGTATATAATCTGGAGCGAGGGCTATGTCAACTGATTGATCAGCAATGGTAGCTCCCTGAAAAATCAAATGTGCTTATCTTCAAAAGTGAGATAACAAGAAATTCGATAAGAAGGCAATATAAACAAAGGATGTGCTTTCTGAACTAAAAAAATCATCTCAGCATAAGACCTAGGCATGCACAGAGAGTAAAGAGGAGGATTCAGATATTTAGATGAGCAAACTTCTTCTGAAATCTTGATCAGTATCATAAACCATTTTCAGGATAAGAATCCTTAATTATGACCTTGGTTTGAAGAAAAAATTGATTACAACTGTACATAACAAATTTTATAACCAACTTCCATCATTAAATAATTTTAGCAAGAGAAATACAAAACTGAGAATCTAATTTGAAAAAGTGCTATGACAAACATCCACAAACTTATCTTGATTTGAGTATTATCTTGTCATGCACCAAAAAAAAGTTCAACAGAAATATGACCGACGGCCAACCAGATAGTCTTAAGAAAGTAATGGAACCTTATTTTTCAGTTAATAATAAATCAATAATATCTGTATGGACTCTCCTCGTATAAAAGCTGAACCTAATGCTGAATTTAGGTTAACATCGCAAGGCAACAAAGACAAATGAATCAGTGAATTGTTAAGCAAAGTTACCGATAAAAGAACTGCAGTCTCTGCTGCACCTTCAGGATCCTTGAAAGTTACAAATGCAGTTTGAGACCGCTCATTCTCACTAGAAACAAATTGAAGATGAAATGACGTGATGCTTAGGGAAATAATTGCAACCACTTGAGTTAAAAAGAGGTGCTCAGTGAAGGGAAGATAATAAAATACTGGAAACAAATACGAATGGAAAAAAAAACTTGGAAGCATTCACAAATTAACCTTTTTATTTCAATAAATTCAATCTCCCCGGAAAAGGAAAAGAACTCCTTGATGTCTTGTTCAGAAGCACCCGAAGAGAGATTGCTCACTTTCACTGTTTTGACCTGCCATGCAAAGAAGCCAAAAGAATGAGAGAGACAGGAGGTTTCATGCGTAATATCATAACCTCAATACCGACCCCAACAATGCTTTTATTTTTACTCTTAATGGCGTGTGTTGGGGCCTGGGGGGAGGAGTCGTCTCTCAGTGTCTGCGTCAGCCTAGAACAGTGAAGGAGAGTTTTTCTTAAATCTTTTAGAGTGGGTTGGAGGAGTATACTAATACAGTGTGAGACTATTTCTATATTTTGTCAACTAAAGTTTAAATGTACTTTTATTGAATTTGAGTACAATGCCTTTTAATCCAAGCAAACACGCACAGGATTGGAGTTCCTCAAGGCCTATTTATGACTGGGACGATACAAAACTTTAAAGCAAAAGAGGAGGATTTTAAGCACTCCCAAACATGCTGAGTCCAGGCAAAAAATCAGTGTCAAAGTGATAATGCTAGAATCAATGGCGCAATGCACTCCGAGTCTTTTCAAAGAGTTTAATATACTACTGTGACAAGTAAAGCCACATTAAAATGTCTACGAAGCTTGCTGCAATACAAAGAATTGAACATTAAAACATGTTTTCTGTGTGCGCGCCTTTTTTGGATGCAATATGCTAACAAATCATGGATATTTAACTCATGTTAACAGAACTTCATCGACAAATATGGCTTATTGATCTTGGATTACTGGGAGGAAAGGGAGAATAAAAAGAATGAAACTGAAATTCTATTTTATCTTTCAGAATACAACTGCAACTTTATTAAATATGTAGAATTTCATGAAAAATAAACGAAGTTTGAAACAGAGGCATGCAAAATTATTTTCTTGTGGTGGAATAGTTCCAGGCGAAACTTGTATATTTTGAAAGGATCATCAACTTAATCCGATCATAAACAAGGTTTTTTTTTTTTCCATACGCCAGAAAATCTAAATTAATGGATCGGATCAAAGAAATAAGAACACTCAGTGACATGTATATGAATTACAAAGTTGTATTGAATCAGAAATGAAGATTACTAACCGACATCGTTTTACGAACAGCGAATGAATCAGAGACTATTGAATTGGATTAGCGAAGATGATGGAAATTGGTAGACAGAGAAATGTATCTATTTGAATTTATAAATTTCGGAGGGTGGGTTTGAGAAAGCTTTTAAAGATATTTTCCTAGGCGGTGAGCGATTCCCCCTGCAGTACGCAATATAGCGATTTCTAATAAGATGCTTATGCGATTTCTAATTGGGAATAGGAGGGAACGTGACAGGACAGATGTCGTTGGCGGTGCATCCATTTTGACTTTCTGTCACGAAAAAATATATTCGTAAAATGCATATAACGAATAGAAAAAGATTGTAAAATGAAGTAAATTTGTATAACAGTTGAGCTCAGGAGAATCCATGGCTGCTCCAAACACCACTCTTCAATGTAACTTTCTCAACCCCAATTTCCCTACTGTCAACAATGAAATACTCTGCAAACCATTAATCACAATGATAGACCATTGCTCACCCATCACGTTAGACAAATCCATGCGCAAATGCTCCGAAATGGCCTCCTTTTTTATCCCTACCCAGCAAGCAAATTCATTCAAGCTGTCAGCCTGTGCTCAATTAGGGGCTATGGATTTGGGTGGGTGGATCCATGGGTACATAAAAAAGAGGATGTTGGTTAAATTGTTATCTCATTACTGTGCTGAATGATATGTATTTTTTAAATGTGGAGATTTGGAGAAGGCGCTTGAGGCATTTCATTCAGTCGACAAGAGAGGTGTTTGTATGGTGTGCTACGATTGCTGGTTTGGCAATGCATGGTTTTGGCAGGGATGCAATAGAATTGTTCTTGAAGATGCACGAAGCCAAGGTTGAGTCCAATTCCGTAACTTTTACCAATTTATTGTCTGCCTGCAGTCACTCAGGTCTAGTTGAGGAAGGTAGAGGTTTTTTTCCGCCAAAATGCAGCTAGTTGATAACATCGTGCCTGGTGTGAAGCACTATGCTTGCATGGTTGGTCGAGCCAGGTCTGTTGGAGGAAGCCGTGGAGTTTATCAAGAAATGCCTGTACCCCAGCTGGTTCTGTTTTGGGGGCTCTGCTTGGGGCCTGTAGACTTCATAGGAATGTTGATGTAGCTGAACATGCATGCGCTCGTTTGCTTGAATTAGAACCTCAAAATCACAGAGCTTGTGTCTTCATATAATATATATGCCAAATCAGGAAAATGGGACAAGTTTTCAGGTAGTAGCTTGATTGAGGTTGATGGTATTGTCCACGAGTTTCTAGCGGGAGAAATTCTTGCAATCTATCCTAGAGAATATACTTCAAGTTGGAGGAAATTGCAGCTAGACTAAGATCAGTGGATCATATACCAAATAAATCACAAATACTGCAAGCTTGTTGAAGAAAAAATACAAGAAACATGCATCATATCTTCACAATGAGGCTAGCTGTTGCCATTGGACTTCTATCGAGCCCATCCCAACCTATTCAGGCTGTGAAGAACATTTGACTTTGCGGAGACACCCACTGTTGCTAAGCTCATATCTGAACTTTACAAATAGGGAAATAAATATTCGAGATCAATGTAGATTGCACTTAAAAGGATTATTGGTGAAAAGGAGGATATTGCACTTATAAGGATTATTGGTGAATATTGTACTCAATTTTATTCTATAAATTTGTTCCTTT
Organism: Fraxinus floribunda; assembly: GCA_903798395.1. Classification (NCBI taxonomy): domain Eukaryota; kingdom Viridiplantae; phylum Streptophyta; class Magnoliopsida; order Lamiales; family Oleaceae; genus Fraxinus; species Fraxinus floribunda. The sequence continues at coordinate 4,239 of CAIGRS010212585.1, read as the reverse complement.
TTGCATGAACTGAACCTTGACTTTGAAAGCATTGAAGCCAAGGACTTTCGGGTAGACCTTCTTCAACTAAAGGCATACGAAAGCACAATTATACACAACTCCATAGGCAAGAGAATTATAAAAGGTTAAGACGCCAAATTTCAGCCAGTCCACCGTTCCTGTCTAAGCAAGTGTAGGTCATTGCTGTGACATTTTGACATCGTATGTTATACAGTTTTCTTCTGGGATTTAGAAGTACAGTTTACAAAATACAAACTTCATACAAAGGTCCTCCATACATTATTTTCTAAAAAAGGGGGTAAAGTTTGAGGTGGATAGCAGTCTAAAAACTTCCCATTGTAACAAAAGCATACTAGCCTAGAGGCATTCTCTATGCCGGTATTCCACAGCATTGACCTGGAAAAACCAAAATTTAGCATTCCGTATCATTTTGCCAAAAATTCACCACAAATACAGCAGCAATCGAAGCAAAAATATAATATTGTAATCACCACGTATATACAGAGAAACCAAGCTTATCCAACAAGTCAAAAACCTAAGCCAAGGAGACAGGGCATGTTTGGCGCAGTTTTTAAATGCTTATAAACTGGTCATATATCATTTTTAATTACATATTCTTTAGAACCACAAATTTTATCTACTTTTTAACCACATATTCCTTGGGACACACTGCTTATAAGCAAGCACATATGTAATATTCAGATTTTGTAGTTATTAAAAGGATGCACTCTTGATTGTTGACATATATACGTATTGACATCAATGTAAAGCTATTTTTTCGGCAGTGGCACATCAACAAATTTGATAATAAGAAGCCAGAATTAGAAATTTGTAATAAAGACCTGCCTTATATGAAGATAACATTAATATACTTGGTAAGTCTGTATGGCGAAACACTGAATGTGAAATGACCCTCTGCAAGGAAATTGAATTGAAGTTTTACCTCCAAAACTGCATGCAAGAATATAATTCTTAACATAGAATCAGATAGTACTGGATGCAGATGTAAGATGTCCCAAATGTTCCGTAACATTATTCATCTGCTTCATCGTATCCCATTCGCCTTCTTGCCCTATCTTCTGATCCTGTTCCTCTCCAGTACCACATCCCAATGCACCAGAATTGATCTCATCAGTATCCTCAGTTAGGGGACTTGCTGAAAGAAATTGTTCCCAGAACACATCATTTATGCCTGGTAGCTTAGGGATCTCGTCTAGCAAGATATCAATGTCAAGATCTGATGAAAATCCATCAGGTACAACTGGCATAGGGCCATCTACCAATCCTGCCATTGCATCCATATTCCCTGCATCTCTAGACTCAGCTCCATTAAGAGGCATGTCTAGGTCATCATGCTTTTCTGGATAGATTCCTTGTGTTTGAGGAAATTCTGGCAACCCAACATTCATTTCTTGAAACGGAGTACTTTGTTTCTTCTCATGTACTAAACCAGAGGAATTCTGGACCACAGACATGGCAGCTGAAGGACAGTTGAAAGAAAATCCTGATTCTGATACTGCTGGTGATTGTGAAGAAGGTGGTAAAACCTCTGAAAGGGTCACCCCGGACATTCTATTGGAGGAGCTACCGCTGTCTGCTACACCAGATGGAGGCTGGACATTATCAATCAAGTAACCATTAGGGTTGTTAACTTTTGATTCAAGCCTCCCAGTTGCATTCATCTTTAGGATTTGCCGCAGCATGGACTTTGCAGCTTCATTCATCAAAGGCTGGTACTTGACAATCTGTCCATCAGGCGACACTGTATTAAATTTTCCACCTAAGACTTCCTCTTCCTGAGTGGGGAGTCTCCTTTTCTTATTACCTCCAGAGATGCGTCTGTTGCTTTCATTTTGATCACGCACCAGCTGGGCTACAAATCCAGGGCTATGCATGGCTTTTGCAAGGAATGACATCATTTGTTGCTGGCGCTGCTCCATTACGTGAACACGCTGCCCAACAGTTTGCAATTGGTTATCTGTCGATTGCTGCTGCTGCCTTAACCTGACAAGCTCCTGCATGAGAACATTTTTATCTCTTTTCAGTCTTTCGACCTCTTCCTCTATTCCAAATTTTCCAACTTCAACACAAGACCCAACAGATGAACTCTGAGATTGGGAGGGTTGCTGATGTTGTGTATGGGAAGATTTCCTCCTACTTATGCTCTTCAAAAGGTGCTTTTGGCCTCTTAGGAAACCCTCATTTGCAAATTCCCAGCTGTCTGGGTCAACTTTCTTGAACCCCTGATTGGAAAGAGGAAAGCAAACTATAAAATATTATAGTCGTCCAACAACATGATATGGCCATTCAGAATAAAAAAGAGAAAAAACATATCTCCATTTCCTAGAAGACCCTTATGACAAATAGCCAAGATACTGCACGAAACTAAGGACTGATTCAACAGAAACATGGCTAATTCTTTTCCCAAAACATGATTAATTGGGTTCTCAACTGCAATCGTTGAGATGATTTTCATTATTTTCAAGAATTGTGTTGTACATCTAATTTAGCTTCCAAAATCCAAACATGATTCACCTAAGTGTTCCAAATCAGACAAGCTAGATCGAAAGTTTTTAATACAAATATTGATGAGAGAGTATGTTTGGGAGACCATGGTTCAAAGTTAACGTTCCAGTGGTTCTCAAAAGCACCTTTCCATATCAGTCATGGGTATTGGGATGGTATCAGCTGATAAATAAATGAAACAAAGGTGTTCCTCAATTATCAGACGGGAAGAGAACTTGCAGAGTTTTCCTTCTCTGTCCACTCAAACCATCTCCAGAACCTAAAATTTGGATTCCATTAACAGAAAAAAAAAAAAAAAAATTAAAAATCAGGCCAAATCTGAGCAGCTACTGGAACTGTGGAATTTTGATAATCATCCTGCTTGTCTCTCAGAGATAATCCGGTCTCTGTAATATGTAATCCTCTGATGCAGTACTAACTTAGCTAAATACCCATATACAAACATAAAATATTGATCATCGTAACCTAGGGCAACTGGATAAGTACCTCCAATAATCATTTAAAAAATTGAAAATTCAAAAACCCACAAAAAAGCGATGCTCACATAAGTGTTGAGCTGGCGAACGAAGCTGGAGAAGTTATTGTGCTTGAAATATTTAGGCAAAAGATCCCTGGAAAACTCCGGCACGTTCCACACCACGAAGCTATTGTTGCTCTTGCTCCAAGACACCACCGAATCTGTCGTTGGATCGTCCACCATATCGTACGTCTTGCTCAGAAATGGCGGCGGCGCAGACGATGCTGATGGTATGCTCCCAACACTCAACCCCCCTCCTCCTCCTTCCATTTCTTCAACACCCCACCAAAGTTCTCGATACCAATACTATATAATTGTTAATAACTTTGAGTAATTGCAAGGTTTAAAAATGAAAACCTAGGGCCAGATCACAGGAGAAATTTCACTGTGAGTGAGTGAGTGTGTATTAATGCACAAAGCGGTGAAAGATTGAAATAAATAAATAGCAGACGCGAGAAGGGTCTAAAGATTGAAGAGGTTGATTGGCGCCAGCGAGGCATCCTTCTTTTCTCAACAGTCCCTATACTTCTCTCATTTTACAATTCTCACACCAGAATATTTTTTTAATAAGCACCACAGAGAAATTAACCAAGAGTTAATCACTTGATTTCACTAATGGCTACTAAAGTTCAAGAAAATTTTCAAATTGATCATCAAATATTTTCTGACCCATTTAGATTTTTCAATTTTTTACACAATTAGTCATTCATTATCCTGCTTAAATGTCATATGCATCATGGTAGTTGTTAAGTCTTCACATGGATCAACAATCGTTAAAGCGGCCAATTCCTTCTATAAGCTTAGCTTTATCACAACCTATACGCCTATACGGTTTATGAATAACGAAAAATAGATTTAGGACGTATTCGGTAGAGATTAAAATTCAATTAAAATTGAAAATATAGTCATTATTGAGTCTCATTCGTCAAATAAAAGTCAACAATAACAGCTAATTTTTCAATTTTAATCTCTATCAAACACACTCTTAGGTTGTGTTTGATACCCTTCATTTTCCTTGAAAAAAGGAAAATAATTTCCATTTCCATGTAAAAACATTGAACATTGTTTGATAGTCAAAATTTGTCTTGGAAAATGTTTTCTCTCTCCCTCTCTCACGCGCTTACTTTCCTTGGATTTGGGGAATTGCTTTTCCCACCATTTTTTTTGGCAATAAAAATAAATTTCATAACCAATTG
>CAIGRS010212583.1:0-11951 GCA_903798395.1 Fraxinus floribunda | reverse complement strand
AGGTGGCTGATATTGTTGAGGGTGATACTTGGAGGTGGCTATCAGTTCGTTTCCCAGCGTTGTCTGACTTGATGCGAGATACACTTGATACCTTTCGACCGGATAGTACTAGAGAGGATGTCTTGCAATGGGTGGATGATGCGCATGGAGTCTTCTCTGTTCGGAGTGCTTGGGATTCTATTCGACTTCGCTGCCCGATGGTGACTTGGTATCACATTGTATGGTTCCCTAAGTGTATTCCCCGTTATGCATTTATCCTTTGGCTAGCAATTCAAGGCGGCCTTTATACACAGACAAAGCTTTATCGCTTTGGTTTGGTACAGTCTATACGTTGTGTGCTCTATGGTTGTTCGGATGAGAATTTGGATCATCTTTTCTTTGCTTGCCCATTTTCTGAGTGTGTTTGGTATGCTTTGCATGCAAAATGTAACTTGCATTGGGTTCAACGAAGTTGGTCTGATACTCTTTCTTGGATGGAGCAGTTTCATGGGAGATCAATGCGATCCATTGTTATTCGTTTGATGTTTGCGGTTTCGATTTATGCTATTTGGGGTGAGCGTAATGTTAGGACCCATGATGTGACTCCTAAACATGAATATGTTGTTATTCGAGACATTGTTTTTTCTATTTGTACACGAGTGGATTTATGTAAGGGCTTAGTCCCATCTAGTGAGAGTAGATGGCTCCAATGCTCGTGTTATTTTTCTGCGAATATTTTCTATGATTGTGACTAAGTTATAAAAACTAATATAGGTTACTGTTATTAGTACTAGAAAGACATTTATTCCTAGCCTAATTTTTTCGGGGTATGCCCCTATGATCTTGTACTTTATTTTTACACTTTGGCTAATACACTTACCTTATCAAAAAAAACCTTAAAACTTTTAAATAAAGTGGTTTAATACCAAAGCATAATAGTCGGAAAGGAGAAAAAAAAAATCGACCAAGGAAAGCAAGGAATAAAAGAAAAGATGAGTAAAAAACAATTAAAAAACCCCAATCAATCTTCTCACCCATACTCTAGATGTTAAATGAAGAAAGTGAAAAGCTATAAAAACACAATCTTTTGTTTACTAGTGCCAATTCCACCCATTCTACTTTTACGACACAGTTGGAAAAAAAAAATGCAATATTTTTACTTTTTGGAAAGAATTTCAGAATAGATAAAAATAAAATAAACAAGCGACAAAACTTGGAGATCTCTCCCCCCTTATATATGTCACATACGTAAGTGACACCAAATTATCCACTGCCCAAACGGTTCTGTGACGAACGATTAACAATAACCAGATGAGTTCAAATTTAAGTTGTAAACTGCCGTAGTTAACATAACGAAATAAAGTTACAAAGTTTGAGAATCTAATTTATGGCTTTTTTGGTTGCATGTAATGGTAAAAGTTATCCCCAAAATAATCCCTACAATAATAAATATGGAGGCACGAGTATACGGCAATTATGGGGAAAAGAGTTGCTCGATTCACAATCGACCCTCCAGTATCTCTAGCACACCAACATCAGATGATCAAGGTACATCAATATGGCCTGTAGCGCATAGGACGCCTAAACCTTGGAACCCTCCTACACATGAGAAGGTTGAAATTTATTATAATCCAATTGTCCAATTTTATGCAAGTAAAGAATAAGATATTTTCAAACTAGGTGCAGTAATATGTTTGTCCCGGAAATAATGAGTAAAAGGATGTCTTTACTAATCTACATAACAGAAAAAAGGATATCCACAATAAGTATAACACAATTTTTCGCTTCAAAAGCTTCAAGCCCCAAGCCTCAACAAGTAAAAGAATGCATTCGGTCATTATTTCATTGTTCCAGGTGAAAGCCAAAAAACTGAACCCTAGTGCTTACCCATACCCATACGGAGTGTAGACAGGTGAAACGGGCATGAACGGCCTTCTCGATCCAAAATAAGGGTTGGGACGTCTTCCTCGATATTGTTTCATCCCAGGAACATTAGTACGCTTAGCAGATACCTGCCCAAATTCCAAAATACATCAACATTTCTGTTGCAAAGACTCGTACCTTTCATGTTTTAAGTTGCTGGATCAATATAAGTTCACAAACCTTCAGTTGACGGCCATGCAACTCAGATTCATTTAAAAGTAAAGCATTTTGCACAGCCTCAGTTTCGACAAACTCTACATAAGCAAAACCTTTCGGCTGGCCAAACTTATCTGTCAAAATAGTCACCCTATTTACTGTACCACATGACTGAAAATGCTGTTGCACCTCCTCAGGTGTGCAGCCATAGTCCACCTGAATTTTGAAAGAGCAATTGGCAATGCAATTGAATTAATCAATTAAGTCACTCTAAACCAGAACACAACATACACAATTGTGAAACACAACAAGCATACCAGCTTCTAAGATGAATTTAGTTAAAATTAGGGAAACGTGTCTAATTAAGAGGCAGACTAAGCATTTTACGTTGCTTGTTGATTTTGCATACAAGATTACATATAGTGATCTTGGTCATCTTTAATTTTCCTCACTTTATTTCTTTTGAAAATATATTGGTTCTGGCTTACAAAAGTTGGGTGCTACAATGTGGAAAGATCTGGTTTTGGCTATATTTTGGTGGTTTTGACTGCAAGGAACCCTTAAATTTTGAGGGGAAAAAACAACTGCTTGGTGATTTATGTGAGAGCAAAGGATTTTTTTTTCTTTTTTTTCTTGGGTTTCTATATCTAAGGAAGGATTTCCCTTCATCCTTTTGGCTCAATTTCAGAAAAAGAAATTATATATATATGAATCCTTTTTGGATTCTACACCATGTATGTTCTTGGTTGGAAGAATGTGTTGTATCCTTGATATTGTTTTCAAGTTGTTTTTTCCGGAAACGTCTATGACAGATACAACAATACCCCCTCTAGTTTCAAAAATTACAGAGACAACCCTTGAGATTTATTTTCAGTAACATAATTCCCCCTTTCACTTTTGTTAAGGCATTTATTTAAGAACACTGCCAAGTACCTAAAATACCTCTTAGAACATTACTTCCATTTTAAGCTTTTTTTTCCCCCTTTTAAATTCCCTTTTTTCTTTAATCTTTTTGAATGTTGAGACTAAAGTGTAGTATCTTCTATTAACTATATTATAGCTTCAATTAATTTAATGTTAATTAATTATCTATTCATTAACAATACATTTTTAAACTTTCATCAACATATTATGTTTCATAAAACTTAGTAATATAGGTAGACCACGTACAAGAACATTTTAATAAATGAAGATACAAGTAAATAAATAAATATGAAATTCATTTATCAATTTAAAAATTCCAGAAATCGTTTGGTTTCATGTCGTAGATAAATCTTAAATTATTGTTATCGAGAAAATTCTGTCATGCTTGAAATATTTTATTGAATTTCAATTGTTTTTAAAAAAAGAAAAGAACTTCAAAATTTAATTAAAATTGAAATTATATTGCCCGATCTAATAAAATTTAAATTTTCAATGAAAGAACTTTAGAAATTAATCATTCATAAAATGTGAATGGAACAAAAAAAATATTTAAATGGAATTAAGTTGATGAGTAAAGTTTATTTTAGGCACCTGACAATTTTTTCCTTAAAAATGCTTTAAAATATTGGAAGGGGTATATGTTACTCAAAATAAACCTCAAGGAGTATCTCTAAAATTTTTGAAACTAGAAAGGGTGCTTTTGAATTTGTTATATATCTCAGGGAGATTTCTGAAATTTACCCCGTATTTTTTTTTTGAAAGGTAAATGAATATCATTAACTTCATGATAAATAACATTATGAGCATGCTTGGATTGACTTATCTTAAAGATTATGAGCATGTTTGGGGTGAAGATAAGTCACCCCAGACATACTCTATGTTTCTGAGATATATATATATATATAAAGCCAACTACTAGCAATTAGCAGTTCAACACTAGAATATAAATGTTTCCACAGTAGAGATTTAGAAATTTTTGGCTTATCTCTAAATGAAGAAAAGCTGAGGCAGAAAGGAAGCCAAAGGAAACAACTTGACAAAAGAGATCCCATTTCCAAACCAACAGAATTAGAGAACTACGTGTCTACCTAACCAAGAGGTGACAACTAGCACAGCACAAAAATTGCATGCTATGATAGGGAATAAAATTAACAAAATGTAAGAAGGGGATGGTGAAACTCACATTACCAACATATATTGAACGGGAATCCACCTCCTCCTTTTCTGCCTGAGTAGCAGTGTCACCAGTTAAATCTTCTAACATGCCATAAGCAAATGTTACAATCAGTTGTCAGTCACCAGTTTGATGGCAAAAATTAATTGACCCATGTTAAAAAATTAAGAAGAAGGATAATATGCTCTCTCTCTCTCTCTCTCTCTCTCAGACACACACACAGAGATTTTATGAACATGACATATTTGTAAATTATGCACACAAAATGTTGAGAAATTTGTCGTTTATTTTGCAGTTGTTTAATTTGTTTCTATTTTCTAATTACAGCCTATATTTGCCTCATCTGCAAGCACTTAAGATCTGGATAACAATAGAGGCGGTATTTCTATACCATTATAACAGCCAACTCAGCTTCTACTTCAAGGGTCACGGTTAAGAAATAAAGTAATTATCAATTTCATAATGTCTTAAATGAGAAAGGGATCGGGATTTGCTGCACTCATATGAAAGAATTGATAGACTGAGCAAACTCGATTAAGAAGAGTGTTCTACATCTCGACAATGAATAGGAAAAGTATTTTTGATAGGGACGATGAATAGGAAGAGTTAAAAATTAGAAAGGAAGAAAATTGAGTTTGCCAAAGAATTCGAGCCACATAAAATACAGAATGTGTAATAGAGTTCCTAGCCAAAATAAGGTTACTATAATCACATAACAGCTGGTTATGAGAACAAAATATGCAACAAGATAAACTTTTCATCCTAAGAACTTCGAAATATGATTTCCCCAATTATATAATTATAAAAAGGATAAACAACGTAAAGAGAAAATAATAAATATGTATACATGTGAAGAAAGAGACAATTAAGACTTCCAGATTGTGTAACTCATTGGATACCAATATTTTGTATCTATTCATATATTCAAATAACCACCAGAAAATGAAATCAAGGAACTTAACATTATTACTGATATAACCATTTCTTCCATCAGTAGATCTTAGTTATTCACTCACCGAATGGCATAACCATCTATATTTGATCTCAATCAAATTGTATGATCAGCATAAAATACATGCTCCACAATGATAACTAGAGCTTCGATGTGTCGCCTTCAATGATGAGAGGATGTTCAAGATTCAATAAGGTCCGCACAATTATTGGCCAATGTTAGGGGAAGAAAGGAAACTCGCCACCACTTATTCAGGAAGCTACTCAATCAAACCTAATAAATGAGGAGTTTTGATATCGCCTATTAAGAATAAACTCTTCTTCCTTAAAATTGTCCTGCCAGGGCCAAAATGGCTAATCTCAAGCTAATGTTCTAATCATCACAGGGCACAAATGAGAGACCCCTTGTACGATGGACGCTAATAAACTAAAAGAACAAGCTTCTGAGCAAATATTTTTATGCATGAATGTGTGCTCTCGAGGACTGCTATTTCTCAGGAAAGTGGAAAGGGAGATGCATTCATCACCATATAAGGGAAAGAAGGTGGAAAAAAAGTACAGCAAAAAGAAAAAGGCATAAACTGAGAAAACGGCAAAACGCTTATTGAAAATAAGTTAAAGAATGAAAATTCATAAGAAATCAACGTACTTCTGGATGTTGAACAACACCATGAAAATGAACGCTACTGAACCTTCATAAAGACTTGGACTCAACTAGTTATTCCATGGAAAAGTTTTGCCTTATAAAGCAAATAGATATTTGGAAGGGAATTTAAATTGTAAAATGTGTAACTGTACCGTCGTCTGGAATTAATTATCAAAGTGACCAATAGATAAATTTAAAAAATGCTGGACAGTGGTCAGAAATTGGAAATAGGATCAGTAACCGAAAAAATAAACAAGTCAAAAGAATCTGAGCAGTGGTAGAAATGCATTCATTAATCAGAACAGGTAAGTGGTTGGAGTAATGAATCGATATGGACAAATTGTTTTAGCATTTTAACAGCTTCATTATGTTTAATTTGTCTACTTCTGCAGATGGTATAACCAAAATATAGTCCAATTGGTGAGTTTATGTATATTACAGCTTAGACGAAGTGTTTTGCTAATATGAGTAGGGGGAAAGATTGCTTCGGTGTGACTTTGAAATATAACGTTGAATTATTGTCATACTTATAATCGTTCAAGAAATTAATAATGTTTACAACCACCAACCATTCAAATTCAAAATTCAGAATTATAAGATATCCAACTAAGATTTCAATGTTACTGTAACTCTATCATATAAGAGAACTTTCTGCACATAAACACAGTCCATCTCGAGAGAGAATCCCAAATGCACACCAAAATTATTCAGTGGAAAGTAAAAAACCATTCACCTATGTTCACCTTTAACCTCTATCATGATCCCCTATGTACATCTCCCATTTGCATTTAAAATCCTTCCAATTTTATTGATCTCATCAAACACCAATACTACGAATACTTGGCAACACCAACCCATCAGACAGCTCATGTTCACAGTTTCAACTGTTTCATTTTGCATATTCATATACTCATACTACTGAACAGGATTTGGTTAAGTTTGCAGAATGAGCAAGGATGGAGCATCAGAGGAAACAAGATGTCAAAAATATTAAGTCTATGAAGGCAAAACGACATAGCATATGTCAAAGCAAATTAGCAGGCTGCCCAGGGTGTAGGAGATGTGGATTTGAAAGCTAAGGTTTCTTGTTCCATTTTTCTCTATATACACAATTTGTATGTGGGAGTATACATCAGGTATGTATGCATGTGCATGTTTCATGCCAAGTTGATTCTCTCTGTAAGAATTTCTTCTCCTGCATAATAGAATTGGATGATAAACCAACCAACCAACCAACTGAAGATCTCAGCTGAATTTTTATTTTGTTCCAGATTGGTTCCAATGGATGAATGACACACAAATGATAAGTTTTTAAAGCTTAGTTTGATACAATTCTGTAATTTAATCAATATCCAAATCCAATGACAAAGCATGATTGAAAATAGTAAACAAATATAAATCAACTAACTGGCGCATATACTCCTGCTGCCCCCCAAATGCTCAAAAGAAGAACGAGAATAAAAAAGAAAGAAAAGCACAAAATTCATTAAGTGTTCAATAGCCAAGAAAATTCCAAATCTTCTCAAAACCTATCTATTTTCAGTTTTCGTTATTATGGTAAACAGTGTTATCAATGAGTTAAATATGTCCCTTACATGGAGCATTACAGTAGAAAATCTACCTACATCTAGAGCAGTTCCAATCAAATACATTGATACTGAAATTTTCTTATTCCCTCCACTATCACACAGATACTTCCATGAAGGCAATACGCCCATTTTGGGAGTGTACTAGACATTTTACAGACGCTACTAGGTGCATGAAGAACACATCATTGGTCGGCTCCATATTTAATTGAGGTTTTTGCAGAAACTTGTGAACATTTCACCAACATATCCCGCACTTGTTTATCACTTGAAATCCCACAAAACGTGAAGTTAATGATTTAACCACGTTATGCACATTAATTAAAAAACATTTCAAAATAAAACTGAAAATATGGTTAAAAAAAAAGGGAAAAGATGATGACAAGAATTATCCCATCATCCAAATCAAATAATACTTTGTCTGTACGGCATAGATAATATTGTTGAACTTAATCTTTTTCATTAAAGAAAACAGATTTCGTTTAACATATAAATCAAACATAGTGAATCCATCAAATTCAATTGCATTATTTTTCAGTGGCATGCCAGACAAAAGACAAGTAATAGTCAAATACGTGTCAGCAGACATGCTTATCTTACATTTAAGTGCAATCAATGTAGTAACAGACATTTGTCAGATGCTCAAAGATTGTAATGTCCAAGCGTATGAAATATTGTCTAAAGCAAAAGACATAATAACAATAAATTTTGTATCAATCAAAGATCATGTGCAGACTGTGCAATAGAATTTGATTTTGAAGAGCTTTGCAGAGAAAGTTCTAATTGCATAAGCTCTAATCAATAAATAATGAGGCAAAAAAAGGCTTGTGACGTTCAGGTGAAAACTGAGCGCAAACGATGTCAAGGCCGCTTAGGAAAGAAACTAGGCAAGTGCAACCATGTTGAAAGACTAACAACAGAAAATGCTAATCGTGGTATCCAGCCCATTTGTCATAATAGAAAATTCTGAAGAATTGAACACACTCAAGTCAACTAAAACTACAGAAAACTTCAGTCATAAACCAACAAACCTAAGCCCACATTCAGTGAAAACAATAAAATCCTAATTATCCAATAGCCTCAGCCTGAACCCTTATATGCTTGTATTCTCCAAACAGCAAAATACACAATTTTGTGGGAACTAAAACCCACAAAACGATAGATCACAGAACTAACACATCCAATTACACAGCATAAAAGCCAAGAACTAACATAGACATATAAAACATCAATTTCATAAATGTTCCACCTTGGCCTGCATTTCTCGAAGCGCGCCAGCTTCTTCTTCAATCTCCTGCAACCTCTTCTTCATACTTTCCAATTCCTACAATTCAAACACCAATCAATTTGTAACTTACATGCAAATAAACATACAAATATATATATATATACATATAGAGTAAAAAAATACCTTAGCTTTCAAGTTCTCATCCGCATCGGCCTCGGCTTCGCCGTCAAAATCGGCATCCATGTATGCTTCTTCAGGTACTTCGCCGCCGTACACATCGTCCTCTTGTTCGTTCTGCCCCTTGTGCTCCATCTCTCTATAAATTTCCTCTTAATACAGCACTATATATGCAATTTATTTATTCAATTGTGTATACATGTGTGTTTGACGAATGCAGGATTTGCCTGAAAATTCTGGGATTCTGCAAATTTTGCTGCTGCAGCTGTGAAGCAAATAAAAAGGGCAAAAAGGGATTATAAATCGATTCGCGGTCAAACAGCGACACGAGGGTTTGAGCCTTTGAGGGGCGGGGGTCGAAGATAATTTTTTCGCAACGTTTATTTTTAAATTTTAAATAAATTCAAGTAAAACTTACTTATTTTTATTTTTTTTAAAATTGATTAATAATTTACTCATTTACTTAACATGTAAACTTTGTAAGCTTAGCCGTATTCAAATTTTCTTTTTGAGTTTCGAAAACATTTAGGTGTGCTAATAAGTGGAGTCGGCTCACAAGGTTGCCAGATAATCTTGATTCGGATTTTGGATGAGCCGGACTTATTCCATTTGTCAACAAGTCAAGCCAAGAAGTCAATCCCTCCTTGTGTAGGGTTGGGCCGAATTGTCCCACAAACTCGTACTTTTTTAAATAGAATTTATTGAAGATTATGAAATAAAATTAAATGTAATAAAAACCTTCACCGCCCTTTTCTTGGTGGGTACTGGCTCAGTGGCTCATATGGCTAGCCCATGGACCCGCCTTTAATGTCAGTCCCTGAAGCCCATAAGTTGAGGACCCTAGACTAGTGACAGCAAAAAAACTCGCCCCGTCCCGTCCCGTCCCGACCCGACCCGACCCGAATGGGGTGAAAAAAATTCGTCCTGACGGGTTGGTGGAGCGCCCCGTCCCGTGAAGAATAAAAAAAAATAATTAATTACAAATTTAAAAAAAATTAGTCAACTGGAATTTTTTGAAAAAATAAAAATAAAAAAAGTTAAACAAGGCAAGCACACGCCCTGAACTCGCCCCGTCCCGTCTAAGGTGGGGCGGGGCACGGAACGGGACGGGATGGGTGAGTGGCGGGGCGGGGTGGAAAGGGGGTGCCCCGCCCCGTTGTCATCTCTACCCTAGACTCAATTTAACTTGTCAAACTAAAAATCGAGCTAAGCTCAACCCTGAAGTTATTTAAATGACATCATGGATCGTCAATGGACCGAGTTCTCACGAGCCAACAAGTTGTCCAACCCATTACTTCAACTTCCTTTTTAATAAAGTTAAGTTCTTGTGTTAACTGAATGATTATGAAACATTTGAAGTTTAAGTTGAAAAATCAAGTAAAAAAATTTCATTGTGTATTTAATGTTTGATATTTAAACTTATAAACCTACCACAAAAACCTGGACTATCAATTAATGCTCGTTGATTCAACTGAATATCGAAAATTCAATTAAAATTAGAAACTCGCGAGTTGCAATTCAATATTGATAATCGATCTTATCAACAACTCGTTGATTAAAAATTGAATTCCGAGATCGAAAAAGAATTTTTTTAGTAATAAGCAACCAAGAAACATAGAACAAAAGATTAAATACCAAATGGTGGTTATATTACCCCCACAATTTTTATTTAATAACCACATTTTAATTACAATTAATCTCCTTAATATTTGCTCATTATAGCAATTATTTCCTTAATTGTTATTTTTTTGTCGAATTCTTATTTTCAACATTCCATTAATTAGTACGTCTCGTTTTTTATGATTATTTATATCAAAATATTTTGTTTTCATGCTTTGAAATGAGGGAATAATATTTTTGCATACTTTTTATTTATTTATTTTCTAAAACTGTGATGAAAAATAAGTTTTTTCTAACGCCATCTCAACGGATTTTTAGACATAAAATTGTTGTAAAATACAAAATACGTTAACTAATGAAAAGTTTGAGTATAAAAATGACATGAAAAATCATTAGGAACGTAAATGGTAAAATGAGCAAAGATTAAGAACCTTGAGTTCAATTAAAATGTGGTGGAGAGAACAAATTTTGTGATGTTAATATAATTACCCAATACTAAAACCTAGAATAAAACCCTAATCTTGTAAAAGACCGTATTGACCCTAATTAAAGTAATAATTTAAGTGCATAAAATAAAAATAAATTAATGTATTAAAATTAATTAAACATGTACGTTTAATCCAATTGCATCAGTTATGAAGGACTCTTAGACATGATTTTGATGTCATAGTGCATTGTTCTCGAGTTAACGAAGAATTTGTTACACAATTGCATGTCGCGGCGTCGCTTTAATTTGGATTTTGTACATGTTAGCAAACAAGTTGTGAGTGCATTCAAATTGATTCGCAAAATTGTACGTAGAGTAACAAAATATAGCTCATTTCCTCATAGATTAAGGTGAATAATATGAAGGCTCGATATTCTATCTTAGCAAGTTAACTTTATCAAGAAAAATAGTTCTGACCCTTATATACTGGTCATTTATTTTATCTTTTACTGATGTGAAGTTTATTGTGACTCATTTACAAATACTAATCTTGAAATTTGATTGCTTGTTTGAACTTTAGATGGATGAGTTTTATGAACTTCAATATATATTATCATAAATGGTTCACCTTCTGAGTAGCTTAAACCCTTGTATACTAATTATTTATTTTAGCTACAATGGACGTGAAATGTATTCCTTAACATATAATACTCGAAAAATGGATAAAAATGAAACTTATTGATTTTACTAGCATATCATTTATATATATATATTTTATCTACATGAGGATGTGGATACTATTTTCCAAATCTAAAAACCAACTAGACGATAAGTTGAGTCGAGTCGTCCAACTTCGTTTTTGATTCACCCTTTTATCCAAGTCATAAGGGCATCTCCAATGTATGCACCAAAACACCATTTTTTGGTGGAAAATTTGGTGGAAAAGCCACTCCAATGTAGCACCAAAGTTTGCACCATTTTGGTGTTTTGGTGCAAAAGTGAATAGTGTTGGGTGCAACACTATTCACTTTTCACCAAAACATCAAATGGTGCAAAGTCCTTTTTGCCTCTCTTTTTATTTGTCAAAAAAATGATTGAAGGATATTTGTGTCATTTGTGTTATATAATTTGAATACAATTATTATTATTATTATAAATTT
>CAIGRS010212581.1:0-27603 GCA_903798395.1 Fraxinus floribunda | reverse complement strand
AGTGCAGGTAGATGTTTGACATAATTTATTATAGAAATATTGTTTACAATAATTTTGAATATAATAATTGTATGTGTTGCATATCTGGACGTACGAGACGATCCCCTTACTAGGGACCCGATTTGCAGTGCGAGAGGAGACACGCTGCCCTCGAATGCTCCATTGGCGTGCATCCCGAGCAGAGGGATGTCCACGTGGTAAAAAGTTATCAGCTCTCTTCGACGACCCTCAGGTTATATAATATATTTGTGATGAATAAATTGTGTAGCTACAAAATATGATTATTAGCGTATTAAGTAGTCGATATTGTTGTTTATTACAGCTTGAAGTCATAACGGAGTTGATGCCGTCGATAGAGGAGGAGGGTCGTGGATATGTGCGTGAGATGCCCAGTCCGCACGATGAAGCCGACCAGGTGTCGGATTCCATCCTAGACCGAGCTGAGGTACGTGAATTGGATATGTGCGTAGTTTTGTATGCGTTAGTCGATTTTCAAATGTAATAATAAATTTAAATGTTCTCATTTGTGTAGGAGCGCGGTCCTGTAGATCGACGATCACCGCCGAGGGAATCTCCTCCGCCGAGGGAATCTCCTCCGCTGAGGTACTCATCGCCGCCGCCGCCCTTGTCGCCGCCACCGCCGCCATCGCCACCGCCGAGGTACTCCTCGCCTCCGCCGCCCTCGCCGCCGAGGTACTCATCGCCTCCGCTGCCGCCCCAGAGGGCATCACCACCTTCGATCAGGTCACCTTCTCTCTCATCGACTGATCTATATGACCGTCTGACTGTATTTATAGCGGGTGAGATGGGAGAGATGCGCCGCCAGCTAGGGGGTGAGATAGGAGAGATGCGCCGTAGGTCACCTTCTCTCTCATCGACTGATCTATATGACCGTCTGACTGTATGTATAGCGGGTGAGATGGGAGAGAGGCGCCGACAGCTAGGGGGTGAGATTGGCGAGGTGCGCCGAGAGCTAGCGGGTCAAATGGATGGGATGGCGCGAGAGTTTAGGGGATGGGTGGAGGATCTGTCTAATGATGTTAGAGTTCTACGCCGCCATGTGGTAGAGCTTCAGGACGAGATCGAAACCCTCCGAGGCAATATAGCAGGCATGAGAGGGGGTGACAGGCAGGGTGATGGTGGGGATGATGGAGCGGGTTACGAAGGGGGCGGGGGTGACGAAGGGGGAGCGGGTGGGGATGATGGAGCGGGTGGGGGTGACGGAGGGGGAGCGGGTGGGGGTGATGGAGCGAGTGGGGGTGACGGAGGGGGAGGGGGTGACGAAGGGGGTGACGGATGGGACTCATATTTGTGTTCCCCAGAAGGGGGTACGATGGAGGCGGAGGTGGAGAGCCGCGAGGGGGTGACTCCGACGGTGGTTGTGGTGGTGGAGAGCCCCGAGGACGAGATGGTCCCGGAGGGGGGGGACGAGCGTACGCCTGATGTGGTTGGGGGGAAAAGGTGTGTCGTCGATGCCCCGGAGCAGGTGGTCGGCAAGAGGGTTAGGTTGCCTTCGCATTACATCACTTCTCCCTTCACGGCTGAGGCGAGAAGGAGGACGTTCGTCGACGGGTCGTACCCGAATTTATTTCGTGAGGTGGACCCAGCCAAATGGAAAGTGTTCGAGGCGGAGTGGAGGATAATGAAGCCCGGGTAAGTATTTTAAAATTTTAATAGCGTACGCAATGCTAACTCATGTATATATTCATTAACAATTTTTCTTTTTTTTTTCTAGACATAGCCGCATTGTTGGGGAGCCGCCGATATTGGATGCCTATAAGTGGTTTCACGACATCACCACTTCGGGTCCATGGCTCTTTTTTTTTTGGTAGACATAGCCGCATTGTCGGGCAGACGCCGATATCGGATGCCTATAAGTGGTTTCACGACATCACCACTTCGGGTACATGGCTCGCCGACGATGTAAGCGAACTAGTCATGTTGTTTATTGTGTATACATTATTTTTTTATGTATGAATTGAAATAACTGTATATGTTTTTTTGGTGTTTCCTTGTGTAGCATATCAACCTGGCCATGGATTTATTGCGAGATCGAGCTCGACGATATCCACAATCATTCGGCATGCTCGGCCGACTCATACTGGGCATTGATTTTTTTCAGACTATATCCATTGAACATCATTCGCTGCAAGATATGGGTAGTAAGTACGTGCTGCCTGATTATATGGACGAATGGGCCATAGGAATAGAGTCGAAGATCGGGGAAAAGGCATGGGAGAATTGTACACATCTGTATTTCGGAGGCCTATAAGTGGTTTCACGACATCACCACTTCGGGTACATGGCTCGCCGACGATGTAAGCGAACTAGTCATGTTGTTTATTGTGTATACATTATTTTTTTATATATGAATTGAAATAACTGTATATGTTTTTTTGGTGTTTCCTTGTGTAGCATATCAACCTGGCCATGGAATTATTGCGAGATCGAGCTCGACGATATCCACAATCATTCGGCATGCTCGGCCGACTCATACTGGGCATTGATTTTTTTCAGACTATATCCATTGAACATCATTCGCTGCAAGATATGGGTAGTGAGTATGTCGACGGACTAATATACCTGCTTAGGATTGTAGGGATGTTGCCAAAGCTCGGGGGAAAGGCATGGGAGAGTTGTACACATCTGTATGTTCCGGCCATCGTGAATAGTCATACTATTGCACTTGAGATTGTTTTCGCTGACTCCACGATATATGTGTACGACTCCGATCATTCATGTCTCGCACAGAGCCAGCTCGAGCGGGAGTTGGAGCCGCTTGCAGTGATCGTTCCGTTGATGGCTGCCCGAGCGGGTGTGATGGTTAGTGGCAGGCTAGCCATTGTGCGGGACCAGATGACGGCGAGACAGACGATATCGTAAGTATATATATATTTCGTATTTATCTTGGAAACTTTAGTTTTATCTAACACGTTTATTATTCAATTGCAGTGGCGACTGCGGAATTTTTGCAATAAAATACATAGAATTTTTGAGCATAGGACAAAATGTTGATGGAATCAGCCAAGCCTGGATACAAACTTGGAGGAATAAATTAGCATGTGATTTATATGCATACGAGTGTGATCCGTAAATATTGTCAATTGAATGTTGTAAATATTGTCAATTGAATGTTGTAAATATTGTAAATTCAAGTATTTGTTCATTTTGTAATATTATATAATTAAATAAATAATGTTAATTTGGTTATTAAATGTTATTACCAAATTTAAATATTAAATTACCGGGCACCAAAAATCGAAATATGCTAATTTAACAAATTATTGTTCATTTAATAGCAATAACATCGACTAATTGTCATTCAGGGGAATCTGACTAGTACAAGTTTGGCGAGTATGACCGACTGCTCTACACCTGCCGCACCGACGCGGTCGAGAAAACTCTCCTGTAGAGGGTATTCTAGAAGTGCGTGGACGTCCAGGGCCACGCGGTTCAACTACTGGTGGAGACAAGCTATTAAGTGGGATAATATCATCAGGAACTTCCCAATCAGATTCATTCGGTAGGGGAAATATAGTATCAGCATACGCAGTTCTCCAAGCATCAGCCGTGTAATAAAGAGAGCATAGCGTTTTTGGTGCAAAGCCTCTGTTCAAAGCTACTGCGATTGCATGCTCACATGGAAAACTCTCCAACTGAAATCGAGCACAAGTGCATGTGTTGTTAGTCAGGTCCACCATGTATGCCTCATGACGTGCACAATTTACGGAGAAGCGCGACTCGTCCAACGGTTCCACAATCAACCTCCTCCCAACCTCTGCAGCCTTGAATAGTTTCTCCTCTTGAGCCGGGGTCAACCAGGTCGAGCAGTTCTGTGATTCAGCACGTCGGTCGTGAAACCATTGCTGTAACTTGGTACGGATGTTCTCAAGCATTGCGATAATTGGCAACTCTCGATCTTTCTTGAATAATGCATTCAGAGACTCAACGTTGTTAGACGTCATCAAGTTGTACCGACGTCCTGGAAAATGCGATCGTGCCCAATGTTCTATTCCCATTTTTGTAAGATAATCCCATGCCGGCATCGACTTCCTTCCTATCTCGATCAGAAACTTATTACAATCCTCGACACTGTAAGCTTCGGCCGCCCTTCTGAATAATGAAACGATGCCTTGACCCCGGTATCTTGTCTTTAGATTACCCTGTATATGATACATGCAGTACCCATGATGTGCATCGGGGAAAACTTCAGCGATGGCATTTATTAGAGACTGACCCCGATCAGTTACGAAGGCAAGATCCTCGACTTCCCCGATCACATCCTTAAGCCTCGTAAAGAACCAACACATTGACATATCATTCTCGCTGTCAACTATGCCAAATGCAAGTGGGTAAATCTGGATGTTGGGATCTTGACATGTAGCAATAATCAACTTGCCCCCGTATCTCGATTTCAGAGTTGTACCATCAACTAGAATTACGGGTCGCATTGCATTTTTAAATCCACTAATGCATTGTCCAAGAGCCATGAATAAATACTTAAAACAATTCTCGCCCTCCGTCTCAATGGAAAAAGTCGAACCGTGATTAGCTCTGCCCAAATTATGGCAATATCTGGCCAACTTAGCATAACTCTCCTCGGCCGAGCCCATTAAATCCTCCAACGCGCATTCCTTAGCCTTCCAGGCCTTCTGGTAGCTCACGACCACTCCGTACTCTCGTCGGACGTCGTTAATGATGTCTGAAGGTCTGTAGATTGTCCGTGGGTCCTGATACTTATGCATTATCTGTCGACCAATAAACCATGATCGAGCTTGCCTGTGATCGTTTTGACGAATCCCAAATTCGCAAGTATGTTCCCGTGTATACTTGCGAACTACAAATGATTCATTCGTATCCATCTTAGTCGCTCGCAATTGCCAACGGCATTTGTCATCAACGCAACCAACTGTCAATAAGGATTTGGTTGATTTCTTTACCTTAAACTCAAAGTTGAATTTCAATGCCAACATGTGCACAGCTTCCTGCAAAAGTTTCTTTGTTTCGAACAGTTGTTCAACATGCAAATCTTCATTATCGGGAACCACACGAGAAGAATTAGTTGAAGGTCCACTCGTTCCAGCCCCTGAGCTCCTACCGTGGTGCTCATCTCTTAGTTGAGATAAAGCATTTAAATCCTCATTTGTAAATTCATTTACATTCTCGCTGTCTTGAACTACTGATTGAATTACGTGCGTCATGGTGATGCCACGATGAGGAACAATTGTCTCATGATTATTAGCTTCATCCTCACGTTCAATTTGTACTGTATCCCAAAAATCATTTGCATTATAATCAACTTCATCTGAACGTTCATTTCTAGCTTCTGCGTCATCTTTCCGCACTAAAGTCACAAATATCGGTGTCCCCTGCGTTTTGTTCAACTTAAACAGACAATTCACTTCAAAATCTGATTTAACAGTTATAGGTGGAATAGCGTATGGCAAATTCTCCTTATATTCGTATCTCAGTATCATATCGTATTGAGATGAATCGACGTTCAGCCTGTTCTGTATATCATGGTACAATTTTGAATACGATGTAGTCTCTGATAGCTGTGTTAACACACTTTGCATGCCGTTCGTCCATTTCCATTCCCATCGATTTTCATTCTGTGGAATAGCGTATGGCAAATTCTCCTTATATTCATATCTCAGTATCATATCGTATTGAGATGAATCGACGTTCAACCTGTTCTGTATATCATGGTACAATTCTGAATACGATGTAGTCTCTGATAGCTGTGTTAACACACTTTGCATGCCGTTCGTCCATTTCCATTCCCATCGATTTTCATTCAATTCAAAATCACCATAATAACAAATCAGGAGTACAATTGTCATATTTGTCTGTAACAAACAAAAATTTATAAACATTCATTTTGGCTTTAAACGCCGATAAAACAGCTGAAATGTATGAAAAATACACATTACTAGGTTGGGAAAAAAATTTAGCGTAATTGGCTGTATACAGCTGTCAAATTTTCCGGTCGTAGCTGATATATTCAATCGAAGAGTAATGCAGATGAATTTTTTTCTCGTTCACGCTTAAAAAAAATTATAAATCTGCTAAAATAAAAAATTCTGCTAACAACCTATACGAATCTTAGTTTATCGAGTAAAAACGCGTATAAATTTAACGAAAACGTAATTAAAATACGTGAATATGCTTACCGATTCGAAGTATTTGACGGAGAACAATTTTTTTCTTCAACAATGGATATTTTTGAGATTTTCAGACCCGAGGAGATGAGAGAATTTTTATCTGTGTTTGAGCTGATTCTGTAAATTGATGTAGAGAGTGTTTGGTTTTTATTTGTTAGCTAAAAGGGTAGTATTGTCTTTTTAACAAAATCATTTTTTGTAATTGTTTTAGTCATTTAAGGGCGTTTTTGTCTTTTGAACTCCTTTAGGTCATTTTGGAAATATGGATTTGTGGAAAAGTCAAAGTGGAAATTGGGGCTTTTGACTAGGTCATTTTAAAGAGAACCCCAAGAGAGAAGAAGAAGGGTGGGGTGGGGGGAGAGAGAGTGGTTTTTGTTTTTTTATTTTTGTTTATTTATTTAGTGAAAAAATTGTCAAGTGACCATCTTACCCCTTCTAATTGGGTCAATGCCTACTATTCTTGGTTGACTAACGGTCAACTGGATGGAATCCATCCAGATGGACCTCCGGCGCATATTTTTGAAAGGTTTGGGACCACCGTCGGCACAAAACAAAGGTTAGAATAAAGTGTGCAAAAATTGAAAAGATTTGAGACCGTTGCTGCAATTATCCCTTGATTAAATATAAAGTCAAATTACTCTTTATAGGATAAGAAAAGACAAACCGAAAGTCTGAAACCCAGCCGACATTCCTAAAACCTACAAAATCTTCATTGGTTTTGCGAAGTCAATCACGCCGCCTTGTCCAAAACGTGTGCACCACCGCGTCAGCCAGCCCCTCTATTTCTCTCTCTGGAACCATCTTCATCCTCTTATGATAAAGTTTCTTTCTATAAATAATTTCAAATCCCACAGTCTGTTCTAAATTTCATTTTGTTTTTACATCCAAAATTCAGAAAATTATGAATCCCACTCAAGAAAATCTGGATTCTGATAATCTCTTTGATCGATTGCCTGATGAAATTGTGCTTTCAGTTTTCGACAAACTACATGATGCAAAATCTCTGTGTTTATCCATCTCTGTGTGTAAGAGGTTTTACTCTATAATCCCACGAGTTGAAGAAGTTTTTCTTCATATTCCCAGAATGAAATCGCTGGTAAAAGATTCTGAAACCCCTCAAAATTTCTTCAAGAATCATTTTCTTAAAGCCCTGATGAAACCCTTTTTCTTTATTTCTCAAATGGTCAAATTCAAGTCGAAAAAAGAGGATAATGATTATGATAATTGTTCTTATCATGTCCCGAATGAAATTTTGAAGCCTTTTGAAGAAATTCGAGCTCTAAATCTGAGACTGCCATGCCAAAAAAAAGGTTCGAAATCTGGGAAGGAATTTAATTCGATGCTGAAATGGAAGGCAGAATTTAGTAGCCAGCTACACAGCTGCGTGATGTTAGGAGCCAAATCTTGTATCGACAAACGAGAAAATGAAGAAAAATTACGTGAAAACGAAGAAAATTCGCGTGAATCAGAAGTGATTGCAGATGATGAGCTGAAGCTGAGAATTGTATGGACGATTTCATGTCTGATTGTGGCATCAGCCAGGCATTATTTGATACAAGAAATTGTCAAAGAGCACAAATTGATTGACAAAATTGTTGTTACGGATGAAAGTGATCAGGGGAAACTTTGCATGAACAAGGGGCAAATTGAAGAGTTGAGGCAATTGAATTCAAAGGACTCCTCCTTGGAAAATAGGACTAAATTACCAGCTTTGAGGATGAAAATGTGGTATTTGGAAAAGTTGGATTTGCCGGATTCTGGCCGGACAATGGAGGGGGCGACACTGGTGGTGATAAGGGCGGTCGGTGGTGGTGGAGAGGCGGTGAAGAGGAAGAGTGACGGTGATTTGGTGGCGGATGCATTTGAAGGGGTAGGAGAAGATAGGGTGGTTGAGGAGGCTGTGAGGAAATTGATGACTACTAAAAGATGTTATACTTTGGAGATGAATGCATTTTAACTTCTTATTTTTTCTGTGATTAATTCATTTTGTATGTATTTTACAATGTAGATTTTTGTTAGAAAATTCTTGGAGACTTCGTAATTTTTGGGACAATGTATTTTCTTTGACCAATAATTTGTTTTTTTTTGTTTGTCTTGTTGAGATTTTCAATTCATTCTGATACAATCTTGAAAATTTGCAATCAAATTTCCAATGTGCAAATTTTAGACCAAGTGAAAATAAACAAACATAATTGACAAGATCATTTACCTTACATAATGTCTGCAGCAAAGCCAGTTATTGACACTTCCACTTTCTCATTGGTCCATTCTTGTTTGGGAGTCGATAAGAAAATTCATATGGATGTCGATGACTATTTGCCCATCTCCAGAACTTTGAAACTCGAATACCTAACATCAAAAGTTAAATCATACGCAACAAATTAAATCGGCTAATCCATTATCAAAGGAAACAAGGAAACTACGTGATATGGAACAATATCGGAGATTTCAATGCGAACCTATGAACACTCTTTGACAAAGCCTTTCATATTGTCTTGGGAAAACCCATGATTCGGATTTTGCTAAAATCTCTCTCTCTTTTTTTTTTTCTTTTTCTTTTTTCTTCTTCTCTTCATGGGAATCTTCTAATCATCAGCCTATTTACCTAATCATTCCCATTTCATGCAAAATCGATGAGGTTTTCGCCCCTGTTTGGCGCTCATTCTCATCTCATTCTTTTTTTTTTTTTTTCCTATGGGAATCTTCTAATCATCAGCCTATTTACCTAATCATTCCCATTTCATGCAAAATCGATGAGGTTTTCGCCCCTGTTTGGCGCTCATTCTCATCTCATTCTTTTTTTTTTTTCCTTCTTCATTTAAACAATACATTCTCCCAATAAAATAATATTACACACAAATCTAAAACTTTTCATAACTTTTCCACCACACATTCTCCCATCAATCACTATTCCAAAAATTCTATTCTCCAAAAAATTGGTGTCAAATACCCTCGTCATTTGTTTATTGAAAATAATTTAAAAAATAAAATCAATGGGACCCATTTTTTATTATTGCACTGCATAATAATTTCCTCTTCTTGATCTAATAGTTAACTAATTGATACATTATGTTTAATTTTAGAAATATAATAGTAATAAATTAAAAACAAAATTGAGACCTTGTCATCATAGAGTTTTTTTTCTCTATNTTTTTTTTTTTTTTTGTACATAATAAAAATATAAAGCAAAGTACAAATTGATCTAAAAACCTACTAGTTATTGACCCTAACAAAGGCCACCACAGTCATGTTCGTCAAAAGTAAATAATTGAAATATTTTTATGGACTTTTCTATACAACCATATTTCTTTATTGCATTTATCCTATATCAGCCTAATGATTTGCATAATTATTTCCTTATCATAGTGTACAGGATTTCAGTACAGAGTAATGATATTTAGTATCAATCTAGATGACAAAACTTATAACATTAAATTATAGATTCAATTAAATACGAAAAATTATGATTCATTTAATTGGACATATGATATGTAGACACAAGCTGCATAATCTTTTCCTATTAGGTGCAAGGATCATTAATGATTTCAACACACGTATATTATGTCATATCACAATAATGTATTGTATTGTTTTAATACAATCGGTATGATACTATATAATACAATTTTTATATGACATAAAAAAAAAATTAATAAGTCATAAGGGAAAAAGTCTAGTATATTTTTCGACCTCGGATAAATATAAGGACTTTCTATCATTATATACATATAGAAAGGATCCGACTCCAAAAAAAAAACGTGCCTTTTTAACTCCAATATCTTTTATTCTCTAAAGGTAAATTAACTGAGAGAAGGAAAAATTATTAACCGTCTAATTCAAATAATTAAATTGGTCTTAAAATAATATTAATAATAATGAAATACCCTATTATGCTTAGGTTGAGGTTGGTAAGGCTTGACCTAGCCCATCTTGCCACACATCAGGACCTCACGACTATTACAATATTCTCAGGAAGTTTCTAATTGGCCTTTTTCCCCAGCTATAATTGACAAAAATAATATTAAAACTGTTAAATCAACTATCCAAAACTTATCACCCAGAGTCAATTTTATCAATACATTTTAAATTAAAAAATCTGACGTGCTCAAATTTTGTAAATAAATGATGGCCAAACTTGTCCAGCTATCAACCAGACCACAGTTAAAGCACAAAGAAGTGGTTTTCAATATATCTGGTTAATTCCCACAATGCATGCTCAATACCATTTGCACAACATCTGTACACATCGTTTGCATCAAATTTTTTTAAAATGCAGCACAAAGTTAACTAATTAATAAACTGAAAACAAATTATGGATTTAATAAGATTTCCCACAGTGTATCAAGCTTCCAGCTCCCAAGAAAAGACCAAATACGGCAGCACTTCCGAGGGTCGTTTGCCCAATATATCTTATTTTCATAAGGCCTGGAACCTGTATTTTCACAAGAAAAACTTTCTGTCAAAGTGGAATAATCTAGAGTAAAACATCGAGTGAGTGGATGATCAGAAGATTGGGAATATGTTGATAACTGTCAATGCTTGCAAAACATATGTATGCAGGATGTGATGAAGTCTGCTTTGCACATAGGGTAGAGCGCGTTTTGTAAATTTCCAACTCATGCGATACACTACCTGACTATATTCCACATTTTTTTTTTCTTTTCAAGGAAATTAATACAAACAACTAGTGCTGATATATCTTAAGCATCCGTTAGGCAAAATTTATAAATGGTGAAATTTCATTTTTAACCACACATTCTAATGGCCTACAAGTACTTTCTACTTATCCACCACTTATTTCTATCTATTTACAAATTAAACCGTTTATAAAATTCTTCTCAAACGGAGGCTAATAACAATTTCAATAGAAATCAACTACTTACTTAAAAGGATATTACACATAAAGTTGCAGAGCTAGTAGGAAGCAACAAAATATTCAGCAAAAGATTGCTAGGGACAAATGAAAGTAAATAGTGGCCAAACCAAGTTATGCCACAACAACCATAAATGAAATGATGTTGCAAATTATATGCTACAGAGATCATTTCATCAACTTATTTACTCTACACTCTTATTTCTCTTCCATTTCTGTTTGCCTTCTTTTTTATGCTAAATCTCTTTTCTCCATTTCCAGAGCTAGACCAAGATGCAATGCTAGTTCTTACAAGTTGCATTGAAGCATCACTGAAGGAAAAAGGACTCAACCAGTGTACAAAAACCCAATAACAGTAACCTGAGCGACACATAATAAGATGGACCAAAGTGGCTGGAGATTTACTAGTCCAAAATAATGAAGTCCCTCTAATTTTCTTGAGCTAGAACGCAAACATGCAACAAAGGTTCTACTGGCACAACTGTCGCAATTATTTCTGCAAGTAATAGAGCATGTTTGGTTAAGTTTCACAAAACGAAGTTGCATTTAATTAACTATTAAGTAAAAACAAGCTCTTTTTTATAAAGTAACTCTTACCCATTTTTTAATCACACCAGGGTGGACAGTTCATAGCGAAACATAATAAAAATTTAACTTTAGGAAAGGGGCTTGGCTGGACCTCCCACGGCAAAAAATCATAACATTGCAAAAAAAGTCCTCAATGAAAAGTTTAAAGACCCGCACAAAATTAGGCCGTAACATTGCCCAGACGATTGCCTTAAACACAAAGCTTTTACGTTAATGTCAAATAAGATTCAAAACTCACGAATTTTACTTTTAAGTAAACTTTTTAGACTTCGCCAAACATGCTTCAAAAATTCAAATGCATCAAACCCAAATCTACAACAACAATGCAAACTCCAAGATGGCCAATGTACCTAAATAGCTATATGTGAAACTAACAAGTACTATAATGGGTAAAGGAAAGCAGCAGAATGTTGGTTTCTCAAACGTGGTAACTTGAGATTAAAACATATGTAACTTTTGAGCTTTATAACCGTTCAAATAAAATTGGGATTCAAAATAATTTAAAAGTAATATTTAAAAATGTGAACTCCATTTGCTGGCTTGACTTTACCACAAGCACGAAACAAAGCACCGTGTCAATATGTGTGCTTAACTATCTATAACAAAAACGGCCATTTCCCTTATGCAATTTCTTGTAAATTTATTGCACACTGAGGAACTTGCAAGAACCCAAACCCAAAATCCTGGTCAGTATAGAAACTATGTTGCAGAGGAAAGATCTAACAAGAGCACTTGCTCAATACGAAGTGTTATCCAATTCTTGTAGAAACCTCAGCATTTAAGTTGTCCACAAGAGTGCTTTGTGGAAGAAATGATGACGGTAAGATGGACATGGAAACTTGTAAGTATAATGGATCTCGTGATTCTCATCAATCCAAGGCTATTGAAACTGGGTCATATGATATGAAAATGAACTTGTACCTTGCTGAGTAGAGCACAGTACAGATATAATTAAGATCTCTCACCTACAAGATATATATTCTAATTAAGAAATGGTGTGAAAGAACTAAAAAGATGGTCTTACTCCGGTATTTATGCTTGGTATGCATTATTCAATGCATGACGACGGATAAAATAACGGACCTCAGGAGAAGATGATGCAATGATTCATCATTCATGGTGACTCTAATTGGCTAAAAATATTTTGCCAATAATGAAGTTTGAAGAATTGAAACTTTGAAGTTGATGTCTGTAATGACAAGCATGTTGAAGTGCCCTGTGACACCTATGCAGGGGCAATTTTTTTTAGAAACTATCAGAATTTTTAGGTATGTTGACTATATTTAATTTCTACCATTAGTTCATTTTTAAAATTTGCATTCCTAAAAAGACAACAGAATGCTCATAAAATTATCTCAATACCAAGAGGAAGATAGACAGTCAAAATCTGGAAACCCTACAAAAAATCTTCAAACAAGCAAGATCTACTGAAATCGCTACCAAGGTTTCTTCCACAATTCCTATTAAATTACATGGTGAGTCAAGTTGCAGTTACCTATTGATTCTTCTAATATATTTTGACAACTAGATTATACCATATCCTTTATGCTCGTATATATTAGGAGTGTTCAAGCAAAAGTTATTAGTAATTATTTAGAACATATGCATTAAACTACTAGTTAACAGGACAAAACCATGCAAGCAAGGAGAGAAATCGACATACATAAACCATTATAAACAGATATACCACCAATCCAAACCTGGAATCTAAAGCATTAGGAAGCAATAGCTTTACCTTGTATCTAATAGCTTCATAAGTTCCGTAAACAGCACCTGAAGACATATACCAAATCAGATTGACTCTTAATTATAATAACTTCAAATAACCATAATATAGCAGGCGTCCAATACAACTGCGAGCCATAAACGTCAAATTACAGAAACTAATTCATATCTAACATCAAGTTTCTAAGCGAATAGTTAACGAACTTCTTGTTAATAAAATTTCGATCTAGACGTATATCTGAAAACAGTAAATAAAATTTAAGAAAAAAAAAATGCATGCTTCTTAGTAGAAAATGTTGGGGTTAAGCCCTAATTCATTCCTGGGAGATTATATTAAACAAAATAAAATCTTAAACGTGCATATTTTCAGTGAGAGAAAGAAAATGAAATTACCGACAGCGCCGCCGATACCACCGCCGAGGGCAACCCCCGCCGTCACTCGTGCTAGACAACTATCCCTTGCCATCTCTCTCCCCTCTGTATATCTCACACAAAATTTGGGTGCTGGAGTAATTTGTTCAACAGTACAAGTAGTAAGATTTTTATTTTTTTTTGTTTTTTAGGGCTTTAAATTTTTAAGAGTGAATGATGGGTTAAATTCACATGTGGCCAATCAACTCCAAGTAATCACCATAGTTACCTAATTTAATTTTGTTTCATCATCATCACTCAACTTTATATTTAGTGTCATCATGACCACCCAATTTGATTGTATTTCACCAAAACTATTCAATTTCATAAAATATTTCACTATGACCACCCAACTTCATATAATATTTTACCATGGCTACTCAACTTTTTTTCACCATTTTCATTAATTTTAAAAAGAGTAAAACGATAACTTTACATTATGTATATAAAATAAATTTTTAAAAAATATTTGAAATAAAAACTTATGTTAAAAAAAAAAAACTTATTTCAAAAATGTTACTTAAAACAATAAAATAAAATAAAAACTTATTTTTTAAAAAAAATTAGAAAAATAAATAAAATAAAAAATTATTTAAAAAAAGTTTTTAAAATAAAATTTTATTTTAAAAAATGTTCTTTAAAAAAATAAAATAAAAAAATATTTTAAAATAAACGTTTTAAGTTTGTTTTTTTTAAATAAGATTTTATTTTAATTTTTTTAAAATTTATTTTCTATATATAGTGCAAAGTTGTCGTTTTACCCCTTTTAAAATTAATGAAAATGGTAAAACAAGTTGAGTGGCCATGAGAAAATGTTATATGAAATTGGGCAGCTATAGTGAAATGTTATATGAAATTGAATGATCTTGATGAAATAAAATCAAATTAGGTGGTCATTGTGATATTAAATATAAAGTTGAGTGACCATGGTGAAACAAAATCAAGTTAGATTGCTTGGTGACACCAAGTATGAAGTTGGGTGGCCACCAGCGAATTTAACCCATGAATGATAGAACAATTCATACTTTTAAGTAATACTAAAAGTTAAATATTTTTATATTCGCAAAAGTTAGTAATAAATAAATTACAATAGAGTACCATTTTTGCTTAAAAAGCAATAGTAAAATAATTTATTTAAATGTATTTGGGATTAAAATATTACTTAAATCATAACTTCTATTTTAAGCTTAACCAAACATTCTCATCGATTCAACTATTTATGCTAACTACTTGTTGAACAAGAGAATCGTTATGAGCATGCTTTGTTGAAAGAATTGTGCCTTTAAACATAACATACACACTCCAATCCCCACAAATCTCCTTTAGATGACATCAAATGCACAAGTCTATCTTAACTTGAGATGTCCAAATTTATAGAACAAAAAGTACTTCAAACATTGTGATTCTTTTTAAGGGAGTCAACACGACATTTGACAAATGAAATATTTTGTGTTCCCTTAATTCAAGAGTATACACTCTCGCCTCACACGAGATATTCTCTTTCCTTTGACCCATGAATCCTCAAACCAACTCGTCCTTCATTTCTCTTTCTCTATAAATGGTTACACTCATTTTGAATCATGTAAAAATAGAGGGATGTTCTATACGCAACCCCAAATTGACTTTTGAAATCTTGTTTACACGTCTCGAATCCTAATTTTGTCCTTCCATATATCCTAATTCTATAAGTCATCTTTTCTTTTCTTTTTTTTACACGTAATAAATTTGACAAATAATATGTTTACTTTGAAAACATCAAAGAAAATTGATTAGTTAAGTTAGCGGTATGATGAAGAAATCTAGAAATAAACAATACGTTCACCTAACAATGTCCTCAGAAATCTTACACGTGGAGCATATTTGGCTATGCTTAAAACTTGATTTATGGAAACGCAATTTTTGTTTGTAATTAAGTCATTTTGAAAATCTTGTTTGGCGAAATAAATAATTTAACACACAATTTCTCGCAATAGAATCAAAACATTGTACCCAAGGCACGTTACACCATCACAAGGACCAAAATTTATGAAGCATTTGTCATGGTTCTCTAACAAATATACATCTTAATGTGTACAAAATAGAATTATTCATGAAATTCAGTGGCTTGTGTAGAAAATGAGAATCGGCATGCTAAAACGAGAGCAAGACATCAAATTAGAGCACGAAAAACAGTGATCATGAGGAACTCAAAAGCATTAATAACTGAAAATGCATTTTGCTTATGAAATTTACACGAAAGCTGCTTGCAACAAGAGCCAGCAACCTACTAAGAATTTACATTTCTCGTCCTCAACCACCACACACAAGGCGCATCCAGGGAAAAAAAATGAAAATGCGTGATCAAACTACAAGAATAATTGGGGGTAAAATATAAAGAAAAGGAAAAAAATAGTTAGAAAAATCCACGAACAAACCTCTACTCCTCTCGCTTCAATTGGCAACCCCGGAAAGGTGAATGCTAAAACTAGGCGTCCCGTATGATCTTCCCTGTGACTGAGGCAGAAAAATAGAACATGAAACAGAGAAAAGAAACCGTATGTCAATGAGCTAGGTCCTCACTTCCTACGCCAACACTTGAATTGTCAACCATCCGTACGTTGTACTGTTCATATACTCTTGCCCGGTTCTCTGCCCACCATTGTTCTGCTTGTTTTTCACTAAACCGCTTCCGACTGCATTTCACCATAATAAACATGCTTTTTTCAAATATAAAAATCATTTCTGCGATTTTATTTTCTTCAGGCAAAATAATGAGCCACCCTCTCCCCTTTTCATTATTACACAGTCTAACCAAGGCAAGGAGAAACAATGTATTATGTATGGAGCCCTGTCAAACTGTCTATTGAGGTGACAAACTCATAACAAGCTTAATGATTTTTAATCACATTTCCCTGCCATACTTCGTGACTTTACACTGGAGAAATGTAACTATGACCATTAATTATAATTAAAGATATTAATACCATGATCATAACTAGGCACAAACAGATCCCACCGTTATATTCTCAGATATCAATACCATGAATGTAAACTTGGTCCAACCTTAATGTTCACTACAAGGGCGAGAGTATGAAAAACTAGTTCAGTTTTATGCAATCATTATGTCATTATACGAACTTATCCAATCCAGCAAGTATAAAGCAAGGTTCATAAGATGATATGCCCAAAACAAAGACAGAACAGAGTTCAATGCTACATACCTGAAACGAACTCGCTTAAGATCCTTGCGACCTCCAGGTAAGGAGGTAAGCGTGATATAAACACCAGGTTCGTCTTGCTCAACCCATTCATTCTCAATGCGAGAATCACTTTCTTTTGTTTTGTTTCCATTTCTTGCCATTGCTTCTAGGTGACCTTGTCTGTTGTGACCAAAGCTGTGATTACTTGCAATGCTCAGTCCATTAGAAAGCAACTGGTTGCTTGCTTCATTTGATTCCAGTTCCTGGGCAGTTATTTGACCATTCAAACGGATGAGAGAGGCACTTGAAACGTCGTTGGATACAGGAGTGGGGCCAAGAGAAGTAAAGGGAGGAGATTTGGTGTTGCGAGCAGAACCCACAGGAAGCCTTTCAGCCATTTCCTTCAGCTATACACATATAGACAAGAAATTGTTTCAACAAATGAAGCCATCCAATAGGAAGTGTATAATAAACTCAAATAGGAGCACATATCCAGTTTTCTACAAACCAAAAGGGATTAATCAAAATCAAGCATAAACCTCATCAAATTAATGTCCAATGAAAAATAAGAAATTGGGAGAATACGTGTGTTTTCTTGGATTGACTATTATGTAAAAGTAGTCCTATAAAAACAAGGTCAAGTAACATTATATGTCATCAAAACTCCAATGTAGGACATTAGTTGTCAAAAGCAATTTTTCATCTATGATGTGTATCAAAACCACTTTCAAGGAAAGCCTGCCTATAGCAGCTTTTAGTAAAATCAATCTTTCTACATCTCCATGGATGAGTTCGATGCATCCCAAATCTTTCTCAAGTGGGATTTCATATAGACATTGTCAATTACAAAAATATAACATACAGCAGCAACTGACAAGGACATATGGAACAGGAATTTTTTTTTGATATGCAGTTGTCTCTAATGTTCTTGAAAACAAATTGAAATAATCTCCAATTCTGTTCAGGAAATAATGCATGATTTCTATTCTATGATACGTGCAAACAAACTGGACAATTATATAATTAATGAGGTTCTATCCTGGTCTTACTTGTACAGTAAGTGACTTGATCACTTCTTTGGCTGCTTTGCATTTGGCAGTCTCTTCCCCTGCAATGGCTATTGCCTCCTTCAGCTGCTTAGTAGTTCTTTCTAGCTCTATCTCTTGAAACTGAGCCTTGTGAGTAAGACTCTCCACCTACGAAAAAAGAGCAGTCAGATGTGTATTGACTGGTGCCAACTCAACTTCAACCTGGTGTCAAATCTTCATTAGAGCATAACGGGTGTGCATTTGTAATAACTAAAAACTATTCAAGCATAGTAAGTGCTACATCCACCCCTACCAAAAAAAGAGAGAGATGGAGATGAAAGGGGGTGCAAAATATTGGTTGTCAAGGACAATGTACCATGCACTGGCACACTGCAAATAACAAGACTCAGTTTTGAGAAGTGGAACGAGACCATTAAAACATATTCATCTGTGTGACTGTATTTATGGCCAAAAATTTAACGTCACAGTGAACACACTTTAGCCTCATAACCATAATTGTCTAATCGAGAACTCCCCATATAGTGTAATAAAATATATTTAAAAATGCATCTTCACATCTATTACTCATAACAGGCACCATATAGAGAGAAGTATTTGCAGAACAGAAGATGTGGATGCCTAATCCCCCGTCTATTCTCTTCTTCCATTGTCGAAAAGGATATAACCACTGGGACAGATTTGCATACTCTGAATTATAAACAGACTCGTGCTCTCTTCAACATCATTAATTATTCCTAGTATAACCAAGCAGTAAAGGACAGTTTCTTTCATATGATGTAACTGCTGATCATCTGAAAAGCACCTTCATCTTTTCCTCAAATTAATAATCCCCATTGCCATTGTAGTGTAAAACTTCAACATAAGACAAAAGGAGGTAAAAAAAGGCTGAACAATTAGAAAGTTACAGCATGATCAAATGGTAGGCATGTCAAGATGTACCTGTGCCCTTAGTTTAATGACTTCTTGGCCAAGGCTATCATTTGTTCTTTTAGCATCGTCCAATACAACCTTCGGTGAAGTCAGTCCACCCAAAGTGGGGGTTGGTGTAGTGGAACGGGGAGGACTAGGTCGTCTCGATACAGGTGATGTTGCCCGAGAAACAATTCTTGATCCAGGAACTGAAGCTGAGAAAAATTTCTTGGAAGATCCAAATACTGGATTGAAAGATTTAGAGATATTAAAGGGCCCCAATTGAGAACTTCCATTGGGTATGGGTGATACACGGCTGCTGTTAAATTCCAGTTTTTTGTTTCTCTTTGAAGAGCGGTTCTCCACTTGCTTGAAGGATTCCATTGAAGAAAATCTAACTAGATGGGGATGAGATCTGGTGTCCAACTTATTATCTTTGTCTATACGATCATTTGGACCACCCTGATTCATACTTCCTCTTATACTCACAGACGATTGAGATGATGTGTCAGTCTCAATAGCTTTCTTCAATTTATTGAAACAATTATCACAAACTCGATATGGCTTGTTGGGATTTGGTGCCATAGAAGCCCTCATAGACTTCTTGGTGCTGCATGAATGACAAAAGACGAGTCCACAGTTATAACAATTGTGACGTTTTCTTTTGAAATTAAATGGTAGACGGCAGCCAGAACACATAGACTGATCAACCCCCGAGACCCACTTATGAAGGCAGATAGCTGCAGTAAAATTAGTACCGCAAGCTATACTTTTGACTTGCTTGTCTTTCAAAGTTTCTACTAGAGTTGGAGAATTTCTGTCATTTATATCCCCATGACCCAATCTGCCATTAGCTCCCTTCCCCCACGTATAAACTTCAGTTCTTGAGGTCAGAACAGCAACGTGATAGGCACCACAAGCTATCTCTTCAACAAAACTCTTTGCAAGTTTTCCTTCAACACGAGATGGCAGCTTCCCATCAGCTTGAGGGCTCCCTAGCTGTCCATATACAGGACTGCCCATTGTATATACACGGCCCGATGTTGTAAGAGCAACTGTCATGCTATGTCCACAAGCAACCTGGCAAAAATTCGGTTCAACAAGAGCAGCAACACAGGTTGGAACAAGTTTTGATTCCTTGTCACCATGTCCAAGCCGACCTTTATCCCCGTCTCCCCATGTGAAAAGTTTGCCTGAAGAATTACCAGAGCTTGAGTTTCCCACCATAACTTCAACAACAGCAGCAGTGTGCCAAACACCACAAGCTGCCCGTACAGTGCGGAGCCCCTTTAGGGACTCCACTTCTCTAGGTTTCGAAACATTTTCCCGATCACCATGACCAAGAACCCCAAAAGTTCCATCTCCAAAAGTAAACAACTGCCCAGCAGAGGTGACAACAGCAGTATGCCAGGGCCCACAGGAAATGGAAGAAACGTGTATTCCCTCCAATGGACCATTTACCCTTTTCGGCACCCAGTGACTTACTTCATTCCCATGCCCAAGAAGACCACAATGACCATCACCCCAGGTGTACAAATCACCAGAAAGAGTGACAGCACAAGTATGATACTCACCACATGCAACTAGCTCAATGTTTGTATTGCTGAGGGCATCAATTAGCTTCGGATGCAAGACATCAGAATCTACACCATGCCCAAGCCTGCCTCCAGACTCCTCACCCCAAGAAAATATCTCTCCTTGTTTGGTCACTAAGGCAGCATGTCGCGCACCACAAGCTATATTCTGAACATCTAGTACAACTGCAGATTCTAACGCTTTAGGCAAGAGTGAATCCATTTTGACACCAGAGCAACTTTCAACCTTGTGTGCTCCACCACCCAATATACCATCACCAATGCATTCTCCCCAGATGAAAACGTCACCCAGGGCATCACCGTCATCATGACCAGAACCTTGACTTGACGAGCTTACGGCACTCGAAAGGCTTACTCTAAAGGCATCCATTCCCATTCCTTTCATGTGACCAGGTATGCCATCTGAGCCTCCAGATGACAAGGAATGCATGGAACCACTAGCAGAATCTGAAGGAAAGAAACCCTTGGGAGGCACTGCATATAATATCACATCTGAAAATGCCTTGTCCAAACCATTTTTGGGAGGACTTTCATACGGACTGTGGAAGTGAAGTTGATCTGCACCATCCTGCGCAGGTAAAATAGGATTTATAACAAAATTATTAAGGACAAAATGCACCTCATATATATGTACCGTAGGTCAATCTTTGTCAAGAAGGGGCATATGGCGATCACACGTTTGGACATGAAAAAAAATAAAATAAAATGAAGCAACTCACCTTCTGCAAGCTGTCACCACTTCCAAACGGAGAATGCAGTGGAGAACTTCTTCTAGTGTATGTTCTGGGACTAGTAGCTCCCGATGAAATTCCCTCACTCCTTGACTCCGTTCTCCATTTACGTTGATGACCACGTGAAATTAATGTCTTCAGCCCACTAATCCATACCTCTGCTTCTTCCTTGTCCTTGCATATCTACCAAAAAAAAGGCATCAAATTGAAGGATAAGATTTCAGACGACTAACAATGTCATAAACTTCGATTTTTTCTTAATGGAAGACACGAAAAAGTAAAAATGTTGATCTCAATAATTCTTTTCAACTGACTTGGATATAATAAACGAATCCTTTACCAAATCCAGTGATCTGTCATTGTATATCAGAGAGAAGGACTGGTACTCCTTCTCAGGCCGTGGATATCTTTGAAAAATTGGCTGGAGAAAGAAAAATATTAAAATCACATATAATCAGAACGTAAAGCTCACATGAAATACTGAAGGAAGATATCAATAGGCATATAAAAGTTCAGTAATGTCAAAATTCTTTCCAACACAGAAAATTCCTTCCCATACTTGTTAGCAGGATGACGCAGGATTTATTTTGAACTTCAGTATAACTTCTCTACGCATCTTACAGTTATTTTCTGCATTTTCAAGTCCAATATATAACAACTTCAAATTTTCACACTGCAGGTAGTTCTCAGCCAAGCAAAGCCAAATACTTGAAAAGATATAATTCTGGTAGCTTTGCATTCAATAAGCAGCCTAATGCGTTTGTTGTTATAAGAAAAACACACACATGCCATTTTTGCAAACAATAGGATGAACTATAGTGAAATAGACATGTTTCAAAGCTTTTGGCAATTCAGACTTGAATCAGTTGTCTATCAAGAAGAAGATACGCTGTTAATGTTACCACATTCGGCATTTCATAGATTACTTGTAATATAGTTTCCATGTAACTCCACCAGTAGCTCAAAATGGTCCATGGCAATACTACGTTCCCAAGTTATGTAAATGATTTTCCCAAGGCCTCAATGAAAGGAGCTTGAAGATAGCAGAGAAGAATGGACTTGAAGAATTAAGGCTTTTTGGTATTTCTTCTTCATGTGCAAAAACCATAAGATGATTCACATCACTTTAGAGGGTTACAGTCAGTTTAAAACTCAATCACTTTAAAGGGTTACTGTCAGTTTAAAACTCGAGTATTATTCAAAATAAAATCATCATTATCCAGCAAAATGATGTTCATATACCCCTCAACGCCACAATAAAACCTCTAAAATCCGTTAACCACGGTTCTAATCATTTAGATACAAAAAAGAGATAAAAGAAGCTTGATTAAGGCAAATACTGTGACACAAGAAATTTGAGGTAAGTTTCAACCCCCGAAAAGATTAGGTAGACCTGGTTATCATCTATTGGAGTGCACTGGCAGGAACCTCTAATTTTTTCTGAACATCTTAAGTTGGCATTGTGATTAAATGCCTATTGCATGCACACTAATACCCAACGACCATGCAATTAACCCATGCGAAGTATGCTTATGTTTCTCGTCCTTGATACTCGTGTAGGAAATACCATTTGTCAATGGAATTTTGCTAAAATATCACTTATTTACTAGGAAGTAATAAATTTTGTGCATTGCATGATTTTATTTTTTTATCTCATATGAAAGAACATTGTGTTTCATTTTGACACTTGATCACTTAATTGATCATTTAGAAGTGTCTCCTATTAATCAGGAAGTGTCCAACACTTGTCTAGGTTATTCAGTTCTATTATTTATCTCTAGAAGGATTCAAAGGAGTGCTAGACATATTACCAAGAATATCCACAAAGGGTGAATGTGTCGAACACAATTATGTAGCAATTTCTTAGAGGGACCATGCTTGTTCAGAAGGCTATTCTTCCTTGGATAACCCAACCTCAACCACCATCAGCCTTCCAGAATATCCATTATCACCATGAAAGGAAAAAGTATCGCAGCCAAAACTTCTTAAGGCACTTTTCCTCCCTTCCCCCTCCTCAAACACCTCAACCAATACAATTGAAATAGTTCTAAAATTATTTGACAAAAAAGATAAGATAAACCATAGAATTTTTTAATATAAGAAGCAATGGTAGGCAGGGGATGGAAAATAGTGACTATGGCAA
Organism: Fraxinus floribunda; assembly: GCA_903798395.1. Lineage (NCBI taxonomy): Eukaryota > Viridiplantae > Streptophyta > Magnoliopsida > Lamiales > Oleaceae > Fraxinus > Fraxinus floribunda. The sequence goes on along the minus strand of CAIGRS010212581.1, from coordinate 4,236 downwards.
GCACCAATGAAATCAAACACTTGCTCAACATACTTACATCTTAGAATACCTTACCTTTTTGTTTTATGGAAACATGTAGTTGACTTGATAGTTGTGGAGATTCATGGGTTCGACAGTACAAGAAAGAGGTTGTTACTCTATTGAACTGGTGGTTTCCTAAGTTTTCCTTTCACTAGATGGGGTTTGCAAGAGTCACTATGACATGAGTTCAATGCCAAAGGAAGCTTTCTTCTAATTAACATTGTACTATAGGTTAATGAAGAGTGGAACATGTCATCATTTTTCAGAATGCAGATATTAAACGAAAAAAGAACAGAGGAAGTAGATAACTTCATCTGACAATAGAGCCAACAGAGATGATAAATGGAGGTGCAGTATAAAACTGGTTACCACTTATCTGTATCTCTTTGTTTCTGAATCTATGTAAAGTTACATCAATCAGAATTCAGAAAACCCCAACTTGCACCAAATTTGAACCATCAACAGATACATACCATCTGTTAGTTAATAGATTTTCATTACAAAGTATAAGATGTATTAACATTAAGTTCTGAACCACAATAATTTTAACACCAATTATCAACGTACACAAGCCATCAGGTTCTCAGAGACTTGGATAAATGGTGGCACAGTAATAATTAGAAAAGTCACTTCCACGGCAGGAAACTTACAGTGCGCTGTCCAGATATAATTCTGGACACGTGGCTCAGTTTAAGATGTTTCTCCTCTTTACCGGAAAACCAAATTAGAACAGACTCGTCCTGAAACCAAGCACAACCAACGAATGGATTTTCAGTGCATTCTCCACCTTTTGTATGGGAGCAAAGAGGCTTATATTAATCTTTGGTATCACAGCGGAAAAGAAGCAAATAAAAAATGGCTGACAAAAAAAAAAATTCAAAGAAATGCATGTCAAGGTATAGAAATACGTGTATTGTAGATATGACTTGCTAATAAATTATCCATGAAATTCGCACCAACAATTCACAATAATTCCTTCACGCAAGTACAAGAAAAGTGTTCCAACATCCATCTCAATATTTTGCGGTATCTGGCACAACAAAATCAGTAACCACTGCCTTCCCCCAATCAGGGATGTACTTTTTGGGTTAGATCAGGTGATGAACCCACGCATAGAAACAGAAATAAAAATCTCACAGTCAGTCAATGTTTTAAATTTTTAATCATCACATAGTCAAGACTAGCAAACGAGACTGTCAATTGCTATTAAAAGAATTTATATATGGTCAAAAAAGAGCATGGATAATAGTTTTCTAAATCTGAAAATATCGTTTTACACCGAAACTTAGTAAAAAGTTCCCATCAAATTAATTAGCAACAATGCCTTAGTACTCAAGTAACTATTAACTCCTATTGTATTGGATTTGGTAAGATTTCCAACATCAATTGTTACAAATTTTGCTGCTAATCCCAATAAGCTGTTCTGGACTAGTATCTTGCAAATTTATTCAAAATCCAAACTTTTGCACATAGATTCCTCACACAACAATTGTGAAAAACAGAATGATCGAAGGGGGTGCAAATATCATCTCAGTCTCAACTTTAAAACACTATATTGAGGAAAAAAGAAGCGTTAGAGCAGAAGCAAAAGAGCCAATAAGTGTCCACGAATATATCATTTTGGGAAAGAAATGGGACTTACATTTGCAAGTCGAAAGGGACAAAACTTGGGTTTCCCTCTTCTTCCGTACTTGAGTAAGTAGGCGCCTTTCTTAAGAGCAGTTATGGCCTGTTGTAAGGATCAGCTAATAACCAAATTAAACATAACCCAGCATGTTTGCCAAAAGAAAGAAACTGGATTGTGCAATACATCCAAATAAAGATCATTGAAACAAGTACAGATTAAGGAAAATAAGTACTTCCATGGCAAGTAATCACAAGAAAATTATTGCAACAACATTATTAGCTGTGTGTAAACTTTTGTCGAGAATTAGAAATAGCACATGATGGTCACACCACAAAAGCTTGCAATCCATCCTAAATCATAAAAGTTTCATCATGGGAAACTCAGACGGTAAAGGAAAAAGGAACAGATTTTACATATGACTGGTGTCTTGGGTGACAGCTTGGTCTTTGCATTGACTTAGTGGAAGAAAAAAGATTAACCCATTGAAATCAGGAAGGACTGACAGATGCATATATGACATTGCTACAACTTTTGACTAAATAGACTATATCAGCTTTTTCCCAAAAAAAAAAAAAAGGCCAATTTAATGCTGGGAATAGCCTAACAGGAGTAACCTAGTGCCAGAAAACATTTACAGACAGCTGAGGAACTTTCAAGTTATTTCAAAATGCATTATTGTGTATATATTAGTTTCAAATATAGTTTTTTTAAATTTCAATTACACCTTAACATTGGTTAGTTTGTAGTTTACCATCTAGTTGCCAGTTCATAAACTTAAAAGAAGAACAAAATGAAAATTGGGATTGGCATAAAGTGTACAAAAGCAATGGAAACGCAAAAGGGAAAAAGCATATAGCATTGGAACCTTAAAAGAAAATACAACAAGTGCAAGAGAAACCGAATAAAGGAAATCTTTGCAAAATCCTGGAGTAGTTTTTTCGGTTTCCTTTTCCCTCTGTCAAAGGGCAGTGAAGGAACAAAATTGTCACTGACTGAAAACATTGATAGTAACATTTGAAAGCGTGTTAATATATTTATCAATCAGAAAATCGCTACTATATTTGATGTGCGGTGACAGTTTCTTACCATGATCTTCAATATAAAACCCGGAAAAGGGTCCCATTCTTGCTCCCAAAAATGTATGAAATATTTATATGAACATAAAGCAAGACAAATTCAATAAATATAAAAGCCTAAAATTCCACTATTAGTACTTACACACTTTCCAGTATCCAAATTAGCTTAATTAAACGGAATGAGAAGTAATCTAAAATCAACAAACAACTGGACTAGATAACTAATGAAAGTCTCACTAAAAGCAGCAAAAGTTTAAGCAAACCAGGAACTGAAATTTATTTACTCCAGGTGGTGGTTGTAGTACCTGCTCGATGTCTCTCTCGACGGGCCCACCAGCTCTACTGCTGTCAGAATTGTTCATTCTATCGACGATTCTTGACATCAGATAACGAATTTCCACTTCCCCAAACAAGCCCTAAATCTAAACCCAACATTCATCAATCACACTCATCCAATACACCTTCTTTGTTAAGCTTCCTCTAATTACAGCTGCAACAAAAACTGTAGAAATTCCACCAAATGCAAGTTGATACTGGCCAAAAAACGTGTATTCCTGTAATTTTGGATATCAATTGTCGGCTATTCTAAGCTCAAGTTTTCTGCGCGTCAGTGTGCGTGAGAGAGAGATCAAAAAAATTGTAGACAAAGAGAGGGTAAGTAGAATCTCTTAAGAATTTTGATCTTGCATGATAATTTTCATGTCTTTCATATAGATGCTTTGCCTGGAATAGATGCTAAAAAATATAGATGCTTTTCTATATTGATATAGATGCTTTGCCTGGAATTACAATGCTAAAAAATAAATAAAAATGCAGCGTCTTGTGCCTAGAAACTGCTTGTGTACTTGAATGCTCACTCATGAATGATTTCAGCTTTCAAAACAATGTAAAATATAGATGACTTGATGTGTGCCCTAGAAGGTTTATTGGCAAATGTTCATTGTGTACTTGAATGCTCATTCATGAAACATTGTTTATTGGCAAATGTTCATTGTGAACAATGTCTCCCAGCATAATCCATCTCAACAAAGAACATAATTAACAGAAATTCCATCTAAGAAAATAAGAACTTGGACTTGAGGACTAAAACAAATCCCCACACATAAGCCTAGAAACAAATCTGATGAAACCCTTTTTAGTATCACCGACATTGAAAACTAATCAATCCATGCTGGTAAGGAAAAGCCAATCCATCTCAACAAAGAACATAATCATAAACATGAAATTATAAAACCAAATGGAACTCAGAAAAAAGATCCTTCTAAATCCATCCCAACAAAGAACATAATCTTAAACATGAAATTATAGAACCAAATGGAACTCAGAAAAATAATTGCTAATTTAATAGAAAAGTGTAATGGCCGAAGCTCACAGAAAAAACGATCCACAAATGTAACACAAAAGACTTGAATATTCAACTCACAGAAAATTCACATAAAAAAATCCTATGAAACCCAATATTGATCATCACTCTAAATAACAAAATCCAAAAAGGTCCTTGAAAATTCATCC
>CAIGRS010212580.1:0-16696 GCA_903798395.1 Fraxinus floribunda | reverse complement strand
GAAATAAGATGAGTTTCCTCTTCTTTTTTTTTTTTTTTTAAAAATCTAAATAGGCTATAATTGATTATTATATTTATGTAAAATTCTTTTTATATATTTCATCACTACGAGTAAAATACTTTGTACCACACTTTGTATGTCGGGGCGTTGCCCCTGACCCCCACGAGGGACCCCCGCTATCACAGTTGGGGGCGTTGCCTCGAATCCATGAGATAAATGTTGACTCGATGAGTTGCGGTTTAACTTGGAATAGCGACTAATGAAGTTAATATATAAGATGTGCATTGGTTGGCTTTGAAATTAAGGAAGCAATCGAGTTTCATTGATTTGAACTTTCATATTCTCCAGATAGGGGTTATGCTATCTATCAATTAATAAGCAATTTGCGATATGGTTCACTTCATTAGAAGTGCAATAGACAATATCCAAAATTAGGTAAGCAAGTTGAGACTTAAACAACATAAAATTAAGCCCTCGCTCTAACTTCCTTTTTGTTTATTTGTGTATTTTTCGTAAAGTTTTTCTAAATAAGATTTAATTAGTAACGTCTCCAAAAATAACTAAAAATCAGTCAACGTTATTACATAGTCAACTATACTACGACACGTGCGTTCACTAGTAATGAGCTAAAAGAGAAGCATTTTCTAATAACTTCATTTAATTTAAAATTAGGATTACGTTGGGTCTACATTAGGCTATACATAATCATGTCCATAATGCTGAGCTGGCATGTTTTGAAATTCATTTTCTCGTGACATTTGAAGGACAAAACATATTTTCAAAATAGCCCTTCAATTATTACACAAATAACCCGTGCCTTTTTTCATTCACAATCTCAATGTGGGGAAGCCAGATCTCAAACCACTTTCTCTTCCATAAACTTCAACGACAGACAACGAGAGTGAATCGAGTGGGATTGATTGGTTTAGGGTTAGGCCCCAACTTAAAATCAAAAGTCGTTGTGATTACCATCCAAAACCGATGGAGAGCGAATCAAGTGGAGACTAATCGACAAGGAGCGGCTCAATTGGTGACTGTGGTGCATCTGCTTTGTTTTAAAATTAAGAGCCGTTTTCTCTTCTCCAAAATTCCGACAATGGTATGTTTAATTTGAATCTGTCTCCTTTTTAAAATGCATTGTCTTCTTAGTTTTAAGTTTCTTCAATTTGGATTTGGATTTTAGGGTTTATGCAATTTGTACTTTTCCCTATCGGAGAAGGAGAACTGGTGGATTTTTTGTCAGATTGCATGGTTATTTTGTAAATTAAACGGAGGGATTTTATATTGCAATGGTCGTGTATTTTCAATTAAAATCACATTACAATGTTGTGTATCTTGAATTGTAATATGAAGTTATCGATGCTACAATTAAATTGATAAATGGCTGGAAAGAACATAAATATTTGCTACAGTTGTAGACATACTGGATATTGATTGCCCGAATGTCGAAATAAACAACGATGTCCAAATTGTTCGGAGGGAGTTGTCAAACTAATGGAGGTGGAGAAAAAGACAAAAAATGTGGACCGATTATTCTTGTGTTGTACTAATAATTGTGGGTATTTTGACGGGAAGAAGGAAGCCTTGGAAATCGAAGGTCGGTGTAGTAGCATTTGCGGTGGAAGTCAATCAAGCTTCATGTGTTCACGTGAAAATCAAGCTACAATACCAATTCATGACTTACCGCATATGTTCAAAAGTTTGGTTGCATTGAAGATCGAAGAAGATGACGTCGAGATATCATTCAATGTAACTATCCGAAAGGGAAAAGAGAAATCGGAAGATAAGAGAAAGGGAAAGCGATTGGAATAGTTGGTTTGTTTATGTTTGTGAAACTTATGTAAATGGATGATATTATGTTTAACTCATCAAAAGTTATAGAATAGCTAATTTGTTTGGTCTATGTCTTCACTTGGAATGAATGTTATTTTCCATAGTCAGCACGCTCATTATTCTATCTTTTCTACATTTTGAATGGACAATGTTTGGATATTTTGATAAACTATTAATCTAACTTCAGTGGATGATAACCATTTTTTTAGAGTTGCATTGTCTTCTTTTGTATTTTGAGAACATGTCACTTGGAGAACAGGGGATGTGCAATGTGTTTGTATTAAGGAATTCTAACAAGATGTGTCTCGAAGAATGAAGGAATTTTGAAGTTGTAGACCCAGTTGAAGACTTTCAAGAGGGCAGGGAGTAGGACTGTGGATGGGAATTTGAGTACTCAGAGTAGGACTGAGAAGGTTGTGCAGAGAGGGGATGTAATGACAGTGCTAGTGAGTATCAAGCACTTTTTTAAGAGTTTACAATATAGTTTGGCAAGGCCAGATTGTGCTTTCTATGGAATTGCACCACATGGTTCTTGCTTGACTAAAATTTTTTATTTTTTTTTTATCATAGAAGTAAGAATGATATTCATATTGAATTTATATCAACCCGAATGATATTCATATTGAATTCATATCAATCCCACATAACATTACTTGACACAATCGAAATTGAATCAAATGGCCACATCAGTTGCTTACAAATCATTGGCTTACAATGTTCAAATACAAAGTTTCAAAGGCAGCTTTAAATACAAAAAATCATCTAGAGGCTGCGTCGATACAAAAAATCACCTACTTCCAAAGATTACTTCACATATAAAAAAATCATCTACAAAGTCCTACAAGCTGTTTCAAGAGCAAAAGTCATATACTTCTAGAGGCTGCTTCAAGTACAAAAAATAATACAACCTCTCACAAGCTCCTTGAAGCACAAAAAATACAACTTTGATTAGCAATTTACAAACTTGAAATTACTTCAATGCTCCCTTGCGTCCCAACAAGTTGTGGTGCTTAAGAAGATGAGACGTTATAAACTTGTACCTCATGAAGACTTACAGTGTTTGCAACGTTGTCTTTCAACATATTATGCGTATTCGAAACTGTGGACTTCATAGGTACTTGTACATGATGTATTTTATAAAAATTAAAATCGTATCAAATAAATATTGAATCAAAACAAAAAATAAAAAATGATGAAGAAATATACACACCATCTTACGACCCTTCGATTTCTTTGAACAAGTCTCCAACGGACTTTTTTTGCGAAGTTTTTTCGACGTACCTTTACTTTTTGTACAGTTCAGATCCAAAATGTTTAAATTTTCAATATTGTCCAGTTCATTCCTATACACCTCCACGATATTACATTTCGATTTTGCAAGTTCGTTTGTTTGGAACTCAATCTACCCCAATAACTGTTTCGATCGTTCTTCATTTGCCGCTACCAAGTATGCCATCTTCGTAAAAGCGATACATAATTACTCATATCTCAACTGTTCAGCAGTAACAACCAAACCATCGTATGTGGTTGGGACCCGCATGTATGGTCTGCTAACATCTCACCTCCATCTTCTCAAAACATACTTATCGGGGAGCATGGAAACATTGTTCCGAATTAAAATTGATATTGTGTGCCTGCAAATAATACCTCCAAACTCAAACAAATGAAAATTGCATTCAATCTTGCAGATATCTCTACGAAAACTAATTGTAAAAACTTTTTTCTTCATTCCTTCTTTACATATGATATCCTCACGGACCTTGTACTTCATTATTCCGCAGATAGTACTTCACAATAAACCTTTCCAGTAGATTTTTGTTGAAACTCCTTGAATTTTGTTTGTGTACATTTCTGGAACTGCTTCTCCATATTATTCTTCATAGCACAAGGAATCATTTGTGAGAATGATCTAAAATCAGTTTGAAATTCTTTCTCAACTTTATTTCTCAATGCACGTTCATATTGCTCTTCAAAAAGCTTTAAAGATGTTTTTTAATGCACATAGCCGTCAAAGAAAGCATTCATGCTCTCACTCCGTTGGGTGGTGGACATGCCTACCCAGAATGTACTTTTCAAATAGCATGGCACCCAACGACTACTCTCAATATAAATGCTAGCCAACCAATCATGATCTCGCAACTCAAAATGTTCAACCAACCTTCCTCAAACTCTTGGCAACCTAGTGTGTTATACACTAACAGATGTATAGCATAAAGTGTTGACCCTTTTTCATTATGATAGTTGAACTTCTTGGGCAACTTCTTCAGAATATACCACAAGCACCATCTATGCCTAGTTCTAGGGAACACTATTTAAATGGCATTTTGCATAACTTGATCTTGATCTGTAATAATTCCATTGGGAACTTGACCATACATGTATTCAAGCATGTTCAAAATACCAAAACAAATTTATTTGTGTTTTCGTTCAAGACTAAAGCACATCCAAATAAAGTTGACTACCCATGGTGATTCACCCCTACAAAAGGAGCGAAAGGCCTATCGTACTTGTTCGTGAAGTACATGGTGTTAAAAGTGACGACATAGCCAAATTCCTTATACGCTTCTCTACATCGATTTTTTTCCCAAAACACATTTCTCAAGCGATACTTTTCATCTAAGTCCATACAGAAATAAAAAACTGGACTACGTTCTTGCATTTTCGAGAAGTAAGCTTGTATTGCAACAACATCGCCTTCCCCGAGTCTTAAACACCGTACTTTGTCGATGAAACTTCGGCAATCTTTCTCAACAAGTCATATACTCAAATTCACTTGCCTCCACTACAGCTAGGTTATAGTTTTATGCACGGGTATTCTTGCTATATCGTTCACCTGAAGCTGTCTTTTAATGCGTTCACTAACTTGTCGATTGCATCTATACAACCTAGATTTAGATGGGCTTATTTTATGGTTATGCTCTAAATGGACAACATTTATACGCCATATTCCACAAACATCAGAACATGCAGTTAACCTGGCTTTACACCCTGTTTGAATTGTAGGTGGCGGCTTAAGTGATGTAATATTGTTACAATTTCACCAACCTTCTGACTACAAGTAAAACTCACATATCGTATGATCCCGTCATCTCCCTTCTTTGAGTTTCTTTTTCTAACAGAAAAACCTATTTGATAAGCGTATCTCTTGTAGAATTCAAATGCCTCATTCTCATCCGAAAATTTCATACAAACTTTAGACACGATAATCTCATTTTGTGTTCCTAACATTTTCCCAGCCACACCATCATCACCCACAAGCTCAAAAGAGTTAACCTCCATTTATGTAAGGATTAACATTACACATTATGTTTAAAAGTCACCGTATGCCAGAATTAACAACGTAATATTTCATTTTCTCCAAGAATGTGCATCTCAATGGATGAAAAGCAACTTCACACCATGCTTAAAACTAATATTATGCCACAACATTATAAACAAGGAGATGAAACCATAATATGAAATTTCTCAAAAGTGACTGTGGTGTTGAATATTTTTTTCATATCTGCATATGAAAATAAATATGTCTCAATTCCTTCAAGCATTGCATTGCAGTGGAAAAATTTACTTACTCATATTATACTTTGTGAACATCTTTCAATCTGGGTCAATTTCTCCACATACGGGGAAGAAGATGAAGGAAAAAATTAATAGTTAACCATTTGAGTCATCGTCGTCGCCATCGCCTTCAACTTAACCGGCGTCCCTATTGAAGAAGGAGAAAAATTCATCTCTTATACCGTCCATTTCGGGTCAGCACTTGGGTCATGTGGGTCGGAGAATTTGAGAAAGGAAGATTGAAAATGTAAAAATGGAAGGAACGATGATTTTGATTTTGTTTCTGTAGTTTTGGTTTGTTTCTTGGAGCATTTGAGAAAGGAAGATTGAAAAGGGGGAAATGGAAGGAACGAGGGTTTAGATTTCAATTATGTGGTTTTGGTTTGTTTCTTTTATTTTTGGGGCGAGATATTGATTGAAAATCTCGCCAACTCATTTATGTACACCCATGTACATAATTATGTACTTTTATCCTTAAAATTAAGCCTACGTTTGGTAGTCATTAAAAATAATTTTTTGGGAAAATAAATTTTAATATAGTTATTTTTTGAAAAATATGTAATTGAAAAATAGAAGAAAAAATTGATTTACTTGTAAAATACTTTATTGTATGAACGTATGATTAAAAATGAGTTTGAAAAAATGAACTACAAATAGGGGCTAAATTAAGGGACACATATTTCATCAATCATTCTTTTATATTTATCCACTTTTAAAAAAATATATAGAACATTTTTTTTTACTTAAATAGATAAAAATATATAGCACTCTAAATTCATTCACTAATATTTATCATCATTAAATACTTTTGAATTTTATATTTTATAGACTGTACATATAATCGAAAAACCCCTATTTATAAGGTTTTCCTCTTCATTTTATACAATGAATCAATGATAGCTGCATCATCAAAATGCAAAAGGAAAGCATGAATTAGATTCTTACGTCAGACTTGTGTGCAGGAAAGAAATAAAACACTAACCAAAAATCTTTATAAACTTTCATACCCTCATCGTTCCACATGAATGCTTTCCTAGAGATCATGATACATGTGCGACAAATTTTAGATAATGAATTATATGGTATGTGGCATTTTATTATTTGTTAGTTTAAAACAAAATCAATTTTTTAATCCAATTTTTTCCCTCCACATCATTTTTGATAATCGCTTATCTACATTTGTTATTTACAAGTAGCAAAATCTTTTTTAAGACATCCAAAATGAATTTCCACTTTTGTGAGAGAGACTTAAGCCTATTGGGTAGGAATTAAAATTGAAATTTTAATTGAAGTTAAAGTTAGCAATTAATTTTAACCACACATTTTATAAATTAATTCACAACTTTTCAATCACACATTTCATCAACTTTTATCAAAATCTGATTTTAATCCCCACTAAACAAAGGTTTAATTTAAGTACAATTTATAGAATAATTTAAATTTTTTTGAACCGGCATCAATGTTGGAAATGGTCTATAGAGTTCAGAAACTACATAAAAAACACTTTTTTTTTCATCTTTTTCATACATATAAATCATGCCAGTCAAACTAAATGTAGTATATTCAATTTAATCTGAACATTTAGTAGTTTAAAAATTAGTACAGTTCAGATTATTTTGTTCAGAAGCTATAACAAGAAACAAATGAGAAAATCACTGGTATTCAGCCCCACTTTGAGCTCCATTTTTAAAAAATTCATGGTGCGTATGATTTGTTGTTTTCCAACTATTTTCAGTTATCAACTTTACAAAATATCAAAAATGTGTTTGGTTCGATATTTCTGAAAATACATTTTCGAAAATAAGGAAAAATTTATAACATAAAATTCAAAATGGCGTCGTTTGAAGTGTTTTTAGTGAAAATTCTGAAAACACTCGTAATATAGAAAACAAGCATTTAAATAAGATTTTATTTAAATAAATTTTAAAAATAAAAAAATAAAATCAAGAAATACAAGTTTATAAATTCTAGAAAATAAAAAGGATTTGAAAAAATAAAATTCTAAAATAAAAATAGTTCAAACTCTTAGGGTGTGTTTGATACGAAAGATTTTCCATGGAAATTCCATTTTCCATGTTTTGTAGTGTTTGATGGCATAAAATTTTCCATGATTTGGTTGAATTGTTTTTCTCACCTTTTTAGTGAGAAACTGAATTCCAAGTTTTTTTTTTGGCAATGGGAATAAGTTTCATAACCAATTGTAAAAAAATAAAAAATAAAAAAAATCACTTTAATAAACAATTTTCATGTAAAATAAAGCCAAACGAATACTAAAATTTGATTAAAAAAAATGATTTTTTTAGGAAAGTTTTTTTTTCGTTCTTTTTTTACTTTTTAAAACAAATTTTATAACCAATTGTGGAAAAGATTATGACTTTAATGGACAATTTTCATATAAAATAAAGTCAAACGAACACAAAATTTAAAAAAATTTTAGGGTGAAAAATTATACCAATCAAATACATTAAATTAACAATTCCCTACAAAACAATTTTTAGACAGTTACTATATCTGAAATTCATTTTCTTTCAACTCATTTTCCACATTTGCAATCAAATAGACCCTTAATGATCATTTATCTAAAATTACTTAAGTGAATACAAATAAAAATATTCCCAGTTCACATCATTGATTTTTATTTTTATTTTCTATATTTTGACTTTAATTTATTATTTATTTTTATTTTACTTTTGTAGGGAGAAAAATATTATAAAATTCACCAACTTTAAAATCTATATATTACATGATAATATATTAAAATAAAATTATTTTACTTTTGCCAATAATCAAATTTGATGGAATAAAATGTTATAAAATAATTTTTCAAAATTTCAAACCAAACGTGTTTTTCAGTTTTCTATTTTTCGAAATAACAAATTAAACGCGTTTTTAGCAATCTTAAAACAAATTCCCAAAATTGAAAACTGAAAACTTAAATACAAACAAAACAAACCCTCATTTTTTTCTCAAACTGATTTTGAACCACGCATTTTGTCAATAAAATAATTTGTATGTAAATTAAAATCTTTTTAGTACTTTTTAACTACACGTTCTTAAAAAAAATCACTATTGTAAAACTCATTTTTTTTTACATAAAATGGGGCTCAAACATCGGGTCAATAAAACTGGAGCGGATTTAATAATAGTAATGCTGGAATGTAATGGGAACAAACATGGTACTTTTTTAAAATTTCAAAATTGTAATAGGAATAATTTAGAATGAGATAGATATATAAAAATGGTATAGATATATAGTATTTAAATGAATCAATTTAATAAGAATAATATTAAAACATAATGTTGATGAATCTATATTTATAAAAAAATAAATAAAATTTTAATAAAGATATATTTAGAACATGATAGATGTATAAAAATTGTGGATGAAAATAGCGGTTCCTAAAATTAATTTTTGTTAAATTAAATGCTGATTTAAGATTTATTAAAAAATGGAAACTAATGATCAACCAGTGATAAATGAAACTTTACGTATTATATATGCATTATTCTTTATTTAACTTAGTTTGCTATAGACCCTTTTATGTTTCCATTTTGTTAACTAAATCTCGAGTTTTGGATGAAGAAACAATAAAATGAGGGTGGAAGTTGGTGAGTTGAAGTGTAGAGTAATCGAAGGATCGAGACCTAACTGAAAAAAAAATGATGAAAGAAAAAAGAAACAAGTAAAAGCCACAGGAGTGTACTTACCTACTCACAGGCATGAGCTACTTTAGTACGATTCCTCATGGTTGCAAGGAAGGAGAATCCATGTGTAAATTTCAGAATCCGATTAGGAGCTGTTGGTATTAATTCAGGGGTGTTTTGGATACGAATTTCAAGGTGAACGAGAGATATTAAAAACAAGGGTAGACTTAGGAAATTTTTTCCGCGCGGACGGTATTAGTAAAAGTAAAAAAAAAAAAACATTATAACACAAACATTATACTAAAATGAAATACCTACAATTGTTCTTTACGAGTTTTCATACTTTGATATCTTCTTACAATCGCCTCATTATCAATCTTTAAGAATATATCTTTCTCCATATAAACAACAAGACTATCATTCATCCACTCATCTCCAATTGATTGCGCAATCTATCCTTCACAATGTTCATGGCAGAAAATATTCTCTCTACTGTAGCAGTAGTAATCGAAAGAATTAGTACCAAAGTCAAAAGCTTAGAAACCATTGGATATGATCTGATTTTACTTGTCAAAATTAATTTATGTGCGAGAGCACTGATACCATTTAATTCTTCAAACTCTTTGCTAGAGAGGACATAAAAAATGTAATTATCAAGTTTATCATCTAGTGTGAAGAGATCTACTTCTGAAAAATCTTGTGGATAAGACTTAGCAAATTGAATCAATTTTCTTTTATCAAACACAAAGAATGAATTTTGTGGACATAGACAAACTACACAAATGAGTAACTCAGTATTTACCTCTGAGAAACGATCATTCAATTTTTGAAGTTTATCTAACTCAACTACGAGTTGAGAATCACTACTAACTTAAATTTTCTTCAACTACATCTCTCTTGCAAAATTGAGCTCCACTATGAGTGTCTCATACTTTGTTATGTTTGGAGCTTGGAATTCAAATTTTCAATTTGTAGTTCAAGTGATATTCCCATGGACTTATCATAATAATTCTTATTTCTCAATGGATTCTCTAGATGAACCATTGACAAATAACTTCAATTGATTTTGTTTGACGACCTTGGATATTTTACATCCATGTGCACTATAGAATGTGGGTGAATTCGAAAACTAAGTCTGTCAGGCCTATCCCTTGATAGCGGTTCTTGGTTGGAATTGGATGTTAAACTAACTAATCTCAATCGACCATTTCATTAGTCTCCTTGAGGAGTCAAGTTTTTGTAGGACCTGCACTAATGAGAATTTAGTTATTATTTCCATATTATGTGCTTAGAAATATGAACTTAATTTCCTGGAGGCCGTGATTAAGTTGACACCTGTTTATTTATATTTAGATACCTCGTATCGACGTCTTCCAGGGCTTTGCTCGTATGAGAGATCAACAATTGTTGTGGCCCTAAGATTATAGAACTGCAACAATTGTAGCCCATGTTAATACATATAAGTAATTTGTAAAGCTTCTCTTTGGACCGACTTAGATAGTAAAAGAGTATGGAAAAAGTTGTTTTTTAGATCTAGGAAGGCCTTTCCATACTATGGAGTCCACTCCAGTTTCTTTTTCTTTTCTTTTTTTCGCTTAAGTACCTCGAACAATGGGAGCACTTGTTAGTGGACCTTGAAATGAAGCGACCGATGGCCACTATCCTTCCCATTAAGTTCTGTATCTCCTTCAACTTCTGCAAAGATCTCATCTTTAGGAGAACCTCGATCTTTTCTAGGTTGACCTCATTCCCTCTTTCATTAACTAGAAATCCTAGAATATTACCAAAGGAGACTAGTAATGCACAATTTTGTAGGTTAAGCTTCATCCAGCATCGACAACAACGGACATTAAACTTGCTTTCGAGGTATACTATGTGCTCGTTTGCCTTCGAAGTTTTCATTAACATATCATCCATATAAACTGGTATCGTTTCTCAACTTGATATGTGAACATCTAATTTACTTACACTGGTAAGTGGGTATAGCATCTTTCACTTCAAAGGAATGACCTTGTAGCACTATAGGCCTCGATTTATGATGAATGATGTTTATTTCTCATCAGGTCCATAAATGTGGATCTAATTAGAGATTAAGTAGCATCCGTGAAGCTAAGAAGGACGTGCCCTTCCATGTGTTGATCAGCTGGTCGATGTGAGGCAGAGGAAACCTATTCTTTAGGAATGCTTAGTTGAGATTCGAGGAGTCTATGATACATGCCACTTCCCATTGAGCTTCTAGACAATAATATTTTTTTTTCTTTAGACTGGGTAGTGTGTTTCCTGGATGAAGTTGTTAGAGACCAGTTTGCCAACCTTTTTTTCAAGGTTCTTTTTTATTTGTGGGGATAGAACTTTCAATCGATTTCAATGCATGTCCCAATACCTTAGGATTAAGTTCTATCATGTCTTCGTGCTTCCAGGCAAACACATCCAAGTTTCTTTTTAGAAACTCCTCCAATTTTCTTCCCAGTTTTTCAAACAAGTTATTTTTCAGCAAAGAGTACTTCGATACCATCTATTCTCAACATGGGACATCTGAGGTTCTGATTCAATGGCTCGTAGGTCTATAAAATCCTCAACACTCTTCTCTTTATTTGCCATATCCGTATCTAGGAGTACCTCGATCAATGTTTCTTTTTTCTTTGCCTCTATTATCATGGTATCCACAATCATGGTACAATTAGCCTTTGGCTAAGGGATTGCTTTACAAATGGAACCTTTTATAGTCCCCCTTAATAGTTACTATCCCCATCTCGATTGAGAACTTCATAGTGAGGTGAAGTATGGATATGAGAACTTTTAATTATTTAATTGATGGCTTCCCAAGGACATTGTAGGCTGATCAACATCCACTACTAAGAATTCCATGAACACATGCACTTGAGTGCAGTTTCTACTATGGTGGATAAGGTAATTTTGCTCTTTGGCACAATGTTTTCTCCGATGAACCCGTAGAATGGTTCCAAAACAGAGGTAAATGGATGGTCCACCTCTATTTGGTCGAATGTAGACCCAAAGACAATGATGGTTGAACTCTCGTTGACAACTGACACTCTTTCATATTCATCGTTATTTTGACCCTTATCATCACGACATCATAATGAGGCTAGTTGAGTTCTTCTTTATCTTTGTCCGTGAAGTATATAACTTCAAACATCTTTTTTTTCTTTGACTTCTCTCCATGTACCTTATAACTCATCTTCTGACCTCTTTTGTATAGTTTCGTAAGGAGTTCATGGTTCGTTCTTCCACATATGGATATTCAAAGAAGGTATGTATCTCTCAAATTAGTCTTGGATTTCTTGACCCATTTGGGCTTGGTTTTGGAGATCTCTCGAATAAAGTGGATTCATGATTGACCATTGATTCTGGGGTTGTGTGAGGTATCCTCCTTGAGGGTTACCCTAATTTCCCATTTCCTTGCATTTGTTGTCTGAACATATCCATAATGATATCTTCTATCATCGCCTCCAAACTCGTACAATCGACTGTATCATGGCCATTAGAGCAATAGCACCTATAAACTTTATCAGAGAATGGATTTTCATGTCACAGATGTAGGGGAGAACCTCTATGTGATCCTCTAGAATTCATAGCATTTCACCTTTACTGTATGATAATTATGTCGCAATTAAAAGGTTTTATGAGGACTAGGCATTGGGGCCTTCCTTTTTTTTTTTGCATGGTCGTGCTTCAGTTGTAGTTCTGCATGCTTCATCATTTTCTGGCCATAGATGCCTTCCTTAATCAAATCCACCAGGTCATCATACGCCCTGGGTGCTCAGTTGTAGATGTCTTTCCAAAATGAAGTGGTCATGTATAAACTAGATCCCAATGCCAGAAATACTGTATTTTGTGAATATTTTCCACCGCCACCATTTCTTAGGTGAAATGACTTAGATAGCTCTGTAAAAATTCACGAGGTCTTCTTCATATCATGGATCCTCTCAGTAAGAGCCAAATTGGGTGTTCTCATAGTGAACATACGGATGAATTAATTTCCAGAAATGGTCAACATGGTTAATTGTCTCACTGAATTTCTGTATTTTTGGCATGATAAACTTTCGAGGGCTTCCAATTCATTTATTCCCAAGAGAATGGAGCATATTCCTCATTGTCATTCATCTTATCTAGTCATATCTGTCTATTTTCCAATTATTCTACATGAGAGCATGGGGGTAACGTATTCCTCCCATTTAATGAGGTGGCTAATATTTAGCCTAACCCTTCCATTAGGCTTTGAACTCATCAAAGATAGACCTATGCATGTCGTGGCCTATTGAATAAGTTAGCAGCCCTTGAAATATCCATATTCAATGATTATGTAACATTTGTCTCCACATGCATGACAATTCAATAGAATGATTGGTTGTTAGTTGGAAAAATGGGAAACATGCTTTCTTTACGTAGGGCTTCCAGTCTTACTCTTACTCTCGCCCTATTGAAAAATGGTACTGGCTGGCCTTGTTTTTCTATAGGCTATCTCACGTTCGCATTATCTTCTCCAAATCATCACATATTAGTAGCAACATTCTAATTAACTTGGTCATCTTCTTTGATTTTCTCCTTCTTTACCTTTCGGGTGTTTCCTTGTGTAACATCAAGGCCTTCATTTTCACTCTTTGGATTTTTGTCATTTCTTAATTCGTTTCCACTTCCTAGCCTTTTACATTCCTCACGTAGGTTTTCTTCGCAGTTTTGGTTAGGGTTCTCCATAGACTTGTTTTCTAATGTTAGGAGTGAAGTTATCATGTAGAAATTTTAGTAGGTTTGCCCATTTTTAAACGTTTTGGGTATGTTTGGGGTAAGAATTTTGTTACAATGAAGAAAGAAGAAATGTTTGGTGGATTTTCGACTGGAAAGTTAATTTTAATTGGAGAATAATAAGATTTCCAAGATTATAATTTACATTGATCCGAGGTGAACTATTAAAGTGAAAGATTGGATCTCTAAGTTTTTTCTTCCTGTATCCTTTTAACCTTTTTGATTTTCAATCAATTTTGTTGTATTTCTTAAGTCCAAATTATAATTGGCAATTTTTAAATTTGTAATTGGCAATTTTCTTAGTCAAAATGAAGTTTTAGTTAAATTGTATTATGAGTTTATCGAGTTGTAATTAAAGTCAAAATATGAGTTATAGAATCTTAATTAAAGTCAAAAGAGTTGGGTTGGTAGTATAGTCTTTGAAGGAGTTTAAGATTATCACATATGATCATTGGAATGCATTTAGAAGTCCAAATAGTGTCAAAGAGTCATACAAGTTATGCTTCAAATTCTCAATTATAATTTACAATGCATTTTTCACATAAAAAACATTGGAATTTGGATATGGATATTTTAGAATAATTGCAGCCCTTTGAGTTAAACTTTCAACGCATTTTGAATCACCTCAATCGGATATCGAGAGAGAAAGTTATGATAAAAATACTAACAATTACTCAGCTGCTGCTTGCATGTCGCTGGCTTGGTGCTCGAGCGACATGTTGGCGTTCAGAATTCTGTTTTGCTTCAAACACTTGATTTTTCAATCCCTTTTCATCCCAAATACTTTCCCTATATATATCCTACCATATGAACGTCTAAAAGTGTGTTAGATCATATTTTCTATAGAGATCATTCCTTTGAAAATCTAAAACACATCCGTTGATTCAAATATTCAACCACCATATTATTTGAGCCATAATTTCATCCATAATTTGATTTTTTGATTTAACCGTATTGTTTCAAATTAAACCAAAGATCAAAACAAACAAGATATTTTGATCAAACATCAAACCATTTAATATATCAGAGATAAATCAATACCAGGAATCGAGAGCTGTTGCAGAAGCACAAATTCAGGAGGACTAAGGTGAGATACCAGAGTCGGGATCAGCGTCAGGAGCACGTACTCTAGGAGGGCTAATGTATAATCCAAGAGTCGGGATTTGTTTTGAAAGAGCACACATCCAGTAAAATCAAGGGAGACTATATGAATTGAGATTAGAAGTTCTATGTGGTAGATAAGTCTAGACCGTACTGTAAGTTTGCTTTGACTTATAGTGAATTATTGACTAGTAAAGTGCCCAGAGTTTTTACCTAATTGGGGTTTCTCCGTGATCATCTTTGGTGTTCTTTACTGCTTTAATTATTGATTATGGTATTCAAACTTAGGATAAATTGACTTGTTTGATCTAATCATCTAGAAACAATTAGAAAGTGACCTGTTGCTTGTAATTTCACACGTGGGTCTAAATAATTTAGAACTTTCAGTGTTAATGTGCCCTTTTATAAGATAATTTTAGGAATCTTTTATTCATTTTTATGAGTGAAATTACTCATCATTATGTTGAAAGTCACGATCAGTCCAAATTCCAATATTTTGGTTGAGTTTTATGCTTTCATGACACTTGTCAAGCAAATTATTATGTAGACACATGTGTTTGTATTGATGATTATGCTAACTTTATTATGCCAAATAGAGATGGCAGCGGGTATGGTATTCAAATTTAGGAAAAATTGACTTGTTTGATCTAATAATCTAGAAACAAGTCTGCTAAGTTGGAATACACGGGGGCTTGGGAACCCCCGTGCTATTCGAGCGCTTTCTGACCTAGTTAGAAATGAAGTTCCCCAGATTTTGTTTCTCCAAGAAACAAAACTGACTGCTGATAAAATGGAAAGGATACGTGTTTGGCTGCAATATGATAATTGTTTTACAGTTGATGCTAAATGAAGAAGTGGTGGATTGGCCATGTTATGGAGTAATGAGATAAATCTCTCCATTGTTAATTATTCTGATAATCATATTCACTCTTCTATAGAGAATAATTTGATGAAATGGACTGCTACTGGAATGTATGGTAATCTTGGGGTTTCTTGCAGGGGTGAGGTATGGGATCTAATGAGGAGATTGGGCAGACTTAACACTGGGGCTTGGCTTATATTTAGAGATTTTAATGAGATCACTACGATGGAGGAAAAATGGGGAGTGGGAGGGGGCAGAGATAGACCAGAATCCCAGATGCATGAATTTCGTCAAGTGATTGAAGATTGCGAACTAAAAGACCTGGGCTATAGTGGTCCTAAATATACCTGGTGCAACAGACGCGAGGAAGCTGGCATGGTTTACGAAAGATTGGACAGGTTTATGAGTAATCAATGTTGGTGTCATCTGTATGGAAAAGCTGTTGTCACTCATAGTTCCATTGTATATTCAGATTATTTGCCTAGGTAGAAATGTTGGGCAAGACGACTAGGAGGCATAAGACAAGACCGTTCCGATTTGAGGCTATGTGGATGAAGGAAAAAGAGTGCTGAGATTATAAAAGACTGCCGGGGTAATTCGGGGCCAGTGTAGTTGCTGCCCGAAAGTGATGCAATGCATTAACTCATGCAGTTTCTCTCTTTAGCGTTGGAACAAATCGAAGTTTGGGAATGTTGATTCTAAACTTAAAGAAGCCAAACAGCAGCTTGCCCTCATTCAAAACAGGGAACCTACAACATCAAACATTCATGATATTAATTCGGCTTTTGCTGAGGTTCAGAAATGGCTGGATAGAAAGGAAATTATGTGGAAGCAAAGGTCGAGAACGAGTTGGGTGGCAGACGGAGATCAGGACACTAAGTTCTTCCATGCAAAAGCTACTCAGAGAATAAAGAAAAATACCATCTTAAAGCTGAA
>CAIGRS010212568.1:0-10949 GCA_903798395.1 Fraxinus floribunda | reverse complement strand
TATGAATCGCACCTTCTAATGAAAGGCAATTACTTACTACCACAGTTTTCACTGCTCACACAAAGCCCAGTTTGGTCCTTATAATTAAAATTTGTTTTTACCTTCTAAAAGAATCTACAACTTTCATTTACATGTTAATCTCATATTTCATCAATTTTTATCAAAATTTACTAAAAATCAATTTTTTGTTTTTTTTATCCAGACCGGTATTCTTTTAAGTGATTCAAGGTTTTGCCATTGAACCGTGTATTATTCTTTTAAGTGATTTCAGAATTTTGCCTCTGGATTGAGTTTTGTCTTTGGACCGTATATTTGGATAATAGAAGTTTTTAGATAAACAATCAATTTTGTAAATAAGTTAAAAACTCAAAATGGGTCTATTAGTCATGATTATTACTTATTGAGCTTTGGCATCCATAATTTAAAAAGGGAATTAATTGTAGGGCTTATCTCTCCATCTTTACACTTTATATGAGCTACTCTTCGCCATAGAAGGAAAATTCAAAATTCAAAAGAAAAATTGATTATCCATCTACATTGGTTAAGATTTGATATGTCTACATATCAGCTCCACATCAGCTGAGCTTTATTCCAGATCACTTGGTGATTCAGCAGCCTTCCTTCCTAGCTGTCATAACCGTTTTTGCCTCTTGTTTTTGGACCACCAATCAATTGTACAAAGATTCCAACATGGTCCATAAATTAAGAAACGACCTAACAGCTATAGCTTCTAGATTATTCTTGTAGCAATGCTATGTATTACATATTCAATAAGCTCAATCAATACAAACATGGTTCATCATCATATTTGCCTTGCTTTAGAAAATTAACTTGGTATCAGAGCTAGCCATGGCCAACACCAGCAACATCCCTCAACATGCTGATCCTGCCGCTGCACCAGCTTCATTCTCTAGCAGCACTGCGGCACCATTACTTGGAAATAGTCACCTCTCACCCTTTGGTGTTAATCTGACTCAAATCGTCTCTATGAAGCTGGATAAGAACAATTACTTGCTGTGGAAAAATATGATCCTCCCAATCATTCGAGGACATAACCTTGAAGGATACATTCTTGGGACAAAGGTGTGTCCTCAAGAGTTTACAGGTACTCAAATCACTAGTGAAGCTGGAACCAATGTTGAAATGGTGAAGAATCTTGAATATTGTCAATGGATGTCAACAGACTAGCTGTTGATGGGATGGCTTTATTCTTCCATGACTCCGAATATAGCAATGAGGGTAATAGGTGCAGCCAACTCAAATGAACTATGGACTGCCATTGAAGAAAGCTGTGTCCAAAATAGATCAAGGATCATCTTTCTTACTGGTGAACTTCAGAAATCAAGGAAAGGAAACTTGAGTATAGATCAGTATCTAAACAAAGTAAAACAACTTGCTGATAATCTAGAAATTGCTGGTTAAACCATTACTCAAACGGATCTGATCACCCAAGTTTTAGTTGGACTGGATGAAAATTATACACCAATTGTTGTTCAACTAAATAGCAGGGATCACATCTCCTGGGGAGAACTTCAATCCACTTTAATGACTTATGAAAGTCGACTGGAACACCTCAACTCAATCAGAAATAAAATGGCTGGAATAAATCTTGACCAAATCTAAGCAAATATTTCTTAGAGATCTGTTTTTTGCCATCACCATTTTAGATCCAACAAACCAGGTATGGGAGGAAGATTTACAAACTTTAACCATTATAGAAGTGGAAGAAGAGGTAAGAGCAAAGGAGGAAACTCATATGGAAGAGATATGCCAGTTTGCCATGTATGTGGAAAAGTTGGACACAAGGTAAACATTTGCAATTTTAGGTATGATGAAAGGTATACTAGCACTTCACCAAATCAGAGAATCAGCTACAATTCATCACCTACAGCTCTCATAGCCTCTCCCAACACGATGAGTGATCCAGCATGGTTTGCAGACACAGGAACTAGCAACCATATCACCTCTGATAAAGGAAACCTCACCTCAGCTAGTGAGTACATTGGTAAGGAGAAGATCATGGTAGGAAATGGAAGTAAGTTGAACATTTCACACTTTGGAACCACACACATTTCTGCTTTAAATGACAAGACATTGGTGTTGAATAAATTACTACATGTGCCTGATATAAAGAAAAACATTATTAGTTTCTCACAACTTACATCAGACAATCAAGTTTTCATGGAATTTCATCATAACTGTTGTTTTGTCAACGAAGGAGGTGATGCTACAAGGGAGGCTTAAAGAAGGGTTGTATTAACTCGATTTTACTCATCAAAGCATCAAACAACTCCCTCATCAGTCAAACTTTCCAAATAAATACTACAGCAACTTTTCCTCTGTTCCTACCAATCAAGTATCTTCAGTTAATTCCAGTCAAGAATCCTATGTTAATTCCTTTATTAGCTTGAGTCAAGAGTCTTTGAATGTTGATGTATGACACAAAAGACTTGGCCATCCCATCCAGCCAAGTGATGAGCCAAGCTTTTAGAGTCTGTAACCTGAAAACTAAGGAAAATGACATCAAATCATTTTGCAATGCATGTCAACTTGGCAAGTCTCACTTGTTACCTCTCTCTGTCCTCATCACATGCCAAAACACCCTGGAATTAGTATATATATATTGATATATGGGGACCATCACTAGTGTTATCAACTTCAGGGTTCAGATATTACATAACCTTCTTAGATGATTCTAGCAGGTTCACTTGGATTTACCCATTAAAACTGAAATCAGAAGCTTTGAAGGTTTTCAGCCAATTCAAAAAACTTGTTGAAAACAAATTGAACCATAAAATAATGGGGGGGGGGGGAATACAGAGTTTTTCTTAACTTCTTGACATAAGAGGGAATCGAATTCAGGCATCCATGTCCCTATACTTCAGCTCAAAATGGTAGAATAGAGAGAAAGCACAGACATATTACTGAGACGGGCTTTACTTTGCTGGCTCAGGCTCAGTGACCCTTGAAGTACTGGTGGGATTTCTTTCACACTGCTACATACCTCATTAATAGACTGCTAACACCTATCCTTAAACTGCAATCTCCCTATCAAACTCTGTACAAAAAAGAACCCAACTATAGAGCCTTAAAAACCTTTGGATGTGCTTGCTACCCTTGTTTTAAGGCCTTATCAGAAACATAAATTTAGTTTCCATTCCACTAAATGCGTTTTCCTTGGCTATAGTAACGCCCACAAAGGCTATAAATGTCTGGACTGTTCAGGTATATTATACATTTCAAGACATATTGTATTCAATGAACTTGAGTTTCCCTTTGAGTCTTTATTCAATGACAAAAACCAATCTCAGTCTGTAGTACCTGAAGTAATTGTTCCCTACATCCATCTTCCATCTGATCCTAATGATTCTATCACTGCTCCAAGTCCTATTGATACAGCTCATACTAAAGCAACTCATGGCCAGCATCACTTACTTTCTAACTCAAGTGACAATCAACAAGAAAATGAGCTTCATGATAACAATCTGGATGAGTTTGACAGAATTGGAATTGAGGCTGATATTGAACCAGAACCTGTAGAATCAATATCTGATATTCAGTAGGAAATGAAAGGGCTGAAAGTGTTCAACAGGCAGTTGAGAATCAGATTCAAGAGAGACCAAGGGTTCAAAATCAACATCCTATGGTCACTAGACGAAAAGCAGGGATATTCAAACCAAATGATCACTTAGCAAAGTCAACTGAAAATCTGTCTGAACCTAACAATGTAAAAGAAGCAATGATGAATACAGATTGGAAGAAAGCCATGGAAGAAGTATTCAATGCTTTAACAAAAACCAAAACTTGAACACTTGTACCTCCATCACCAAATTACAACATTGTGAGAAACAAATGGGTTTTCAGAATCAAGCATAACACTGATGGATCAGTTCAAAGATTTAAGGTTAGGTTGGCAGCAAAAGTTTTCATCAAGCTCATGGAATCAACTACTATGAGACCTTCAGTCCAGTCATTAAACCATCAACACTAATGATTATACTCATTCTTGCAATTGCCAAAGAATGGATCATCAAACAAGTAGACATTAATAATGCATTTCTGAATGGAGAATTGGAAGAAACTGTCTACATGAATTAGCCAGAAGGCTTTGTGGATAAATCAAAGCCTAATCATGTATGCAAACTTGAAAAGGCCTTCTATGGATTGAAACAGGCACCTAGGGCCTGGTATGATAACTAAAATCAACATTTTTGAGTTGGAAGTTCAAAAAATCTATGGCTGATACATCTCTATTTTACTTCAAGGATGAAAGGCAGGTGATTTTTGCTCTTATTTATGTAGATGATATTGTCATAACAAGCAATGATAAGGATCTGGTGCAAGGCTTCATAAACTCAGTTAATAAGAAATTTGCACTAAAGGATATGGGAATCTTACATCATTTTCTTGGAGTTGAAGTAGTATGGCATGATTCAGGGATTCACCTCACTTAAACAAGATATATCATTTACTTAAACGATTTGGGCTGGAAAACTTGAAGCCATGCCTTACTCCTATTCCTGCCGGCAAAACCATATCAAAATATGATGGTGAAATATTGGGCTGGAAAACTTGAAGCCATGTCTTACTCCTATTTGGGGCATTGCAATACCTTTCACATACCAGACCGAACATTACATTCACTGTGAACAAGTTTAGTCAGTTTCTGTAGTCTCCGACTTCTACACATTGGCAGGCTTTAAAGAGAGTATTAAGATACCTTAAAGGAACTATGAACCATGGTTTATGGATCCAAAGAAGTGACGGGTTGAGTCTAAATGGCTACTCAAATGCTGACTGGGCATCTTGTCCAGATGATAGAAGATCAACAAAGTATTATTGCATCTATTTGGGTGACAACTTTATATCTTGGTCTTCAAAGAAGCAACATGTAGTAGCTCGCTCAAGCACAGAATTCGAATACAAAGCACTTGCCTCAACTGCTTCAGAAGTTGTGTGGATTCAATCATTGTTTCAGGAACTTGAACTTCCATTAGTTGGAATTCCAACACTGTGGTGTGGCAACATGAGCGCAAGAGCTTTGGCTGCCAACCCAGTTTATCACGCTAGAACGAAGCACCTAGAGTTGGACATTCATTTTACCAGAGATAAGGTGTTAGCAAAGAAGCTTGAAGTGAAATATATACCTACTTCAGATCAAATTGCAAATCTACTAACTAAAGGGCTGAAGCACTCGAGATTTCTTTTTTTGAAAGATAAGCTTGGAGTCACTTGCATACCGTCTTGCTTAAAGGGGGTGTTAAGATTTGATATGTCTACATATCAGCTCCACATCAGCTGAGCTTTATTCCAGATCATTAGGTGATTCAGCAGCCTTCCTTCCTAGCTGTCATAACCGTTTTTGCCTCTTGTTTTTGGACCACCAATCTGTTGTACAAAGATTCCAACATGATCCATAAATTAAGGAATGACCTAACGGCTATAACTTCTAGATTATTCTTGTAGCAATGCAATGTATTATATATTTAATAAGCTCAATCAAAACAAACATGGTTCATCATCATCTTTGCCTTGCTTCAGAAAATTAACTACATTCAAACTCGAGAATAACAATTAAAGGAGTTCGATGATTTTCGTTTCTTCAAATTATATGTTTCGCGTCCATATGCATCATGTTATAATACCTTTAATTTTCGAGTGTTACTGTAATAATCTAAGGCCATCTTCGAAAGTAATTCCCAATTTTCGTTTTGTTAGTGCATATGATGCTTTAGATTTGAAACATATGAGTTAAGATAGAAGTGACAATATAATCATATAGTCGTTGAGATATAATCAACATTAACACGAGCCAATAGATTTCGATTACAAATAATTATAACACAGAGCAAATTAACTTAAATATTACCCCACAATAAAGAAACATTTGGACAGCAAGACAGATAACAACTTACTTCGGTACATTAATTCACACCTTATAGAAATAGATATATAAATGCAGGATCAATGCTTGAAATTCAAAGATTCTAATCTGAATTACGGGAAAAAATATCAATATAATGTTCATGTCGATGAGTGACAACAACAGGGCTCAAGAACTCGTGAAAGTTGGAAAATGATCCCTTTAGTTCCCTATACAAGTACACAAAGTTCAGTCAAATATGCCTATTTCCTAAGTTACACGATCCCTCTAGAATTTTCCTTATTTTTTCCGCGATCTTGCACCGTTCTCATCTTTTCGTCTTTTCCATCTTGAACCAAAGAGCAATTTTCTCAACTCCCTCATTCCAAGAGCTTATTGCTGTACCTTATCACTTCCTGTTACTTCCATCTAAACTTTAAAATTTATAATCGTCCTCTCATCAAGTAGAATATCTCTCTTTCCTCTTTAAATTTACATGACTTTCTCCCAATAGCATCGTGGCCAGGGGCAAATGGCTCTAAAGCCAAAACATGGTTCTTCAAAACTGCATGATTCTGGCGTTTTCCTGTAGCCTTAACTATTAGTTTAGCAGGAAGAACAGGTAAATAGATCTCCTTTCTCAAACTGAAGAGGTGAGGCAAGAAAAGGGTTACTTTCCACTGCACGTTGTGCCTTTGCAGCATTCCCAAGTTCATCATCAGCTAACCCTGCTTCAAATTCAACAAAGATCTGTCCACCTTCATGTGACTCTCTTCAATTCTACCCTACACTGCAAGCTCTACTTCTTTTCCCTAGAATTCAAATCCACACGAGTCTTAGGACTTGGAAACTTTCGCAATCACCAAACATATCATCATTAGGGTTTTCACCCATTTGTGCAAAACTTGCATGGAACTCTCTCTCTTTCACGACTGGAAACGTCTGAAATGAATATGCAAAATGGGAATTCCTCAGCTTCATCTATGTAGCGATCGAATAATGTCCCTAACTACTCCAGAGCCAGAAAGACAACCATTAACATTGGAAGCACCAGACATAGCAGTTTTTTTCTAATCTCTGTAATGTACCTCACCCCTACATTCTGAAGGGTGTCGAAAGCAGAATGCTGGAAGCTCTGATACCCTAGGCTAAAGCATACCTTGTGATTTTTTCTTTTTATTTCAAGAACTCGGCACCATATTCTCATCTGCATATTCAACAACACTTCATAATCATAAAATATAACTCCCCTTGAAACTAAACTTCCAAAAAAGCAAGTAATGCATTTTTCGCCGGAAATTCATTGATTCAATAAGATTGAGTAAAACCCCAAGTTCTTGCATACTCCCACAGCAGAACAAATTTTTTGAAAGAAATGTAAAGATGAGATTATGGCACATTAATTTACTGGAAATTTTCGGGGTGTTTATTGTAGTTTCAGAAAGAGAATTAATTGATCTTCGACTGAAAGAGCAATGCTTAATCAGAGACCGAGATATTGACTGAGTGATTATTAGAGACTGGTTGGAATGATAACTAATTAAACCACCATAAAAGCCTCGATCCAGAAAGGAGGGGTCGTTTTTTAAAAAACCTTTTTTGGCTTCACCCTGTTGAGTTGACTACTTGGAAATGCACTTGTTCTCCAAAGCACCATCCATCAAGAATGTTATAATTGACAAATCTGTGAAAAAAATAATAGATTTAATATGTTGTAAAAGTCAAAAGGAGTAAGTTGCAAATACTGTTAATTGAGTTGTATTGGGTCTAGAGTTCGAAAATGTAAAAAAGGAAAAAACGGCTCTACAATTTCGCTAGACTTTTTGTTGCCATGACTTTGCTGAGCGGCAGAAACAGAAACATTGTCGATATCCTGTCGTCCAGCTTTTGCTCAAGCAACATGGTTATTTGAAAAATTCTAATTCGCGTTTTTAAGGTTTTTTATCTGGCTGATTCATTCATAAACCTACAGTATAAATACTAGATAGCCTCTGAACGATTTTTCTTAAGGTTGATCATTGAGAAAATTCTAACTACTTCATATCCTCTTCATCAATAGCTTTCAACCTTCATTGTTCTTGGCATTGAAAATATCAAACCTATAATCCAAATACCAAGCTGATACTTGCTACATATCTATCAGAGTTCTAAAGATGAAGGAAAAGTGATTGGAGTTCCAAATGTTGTTGGAGAACGAGGAGTTCTTCATTGATTCACATGAGATAAACAAATTCATAAAGTCGGGAGTTGGTGTAGGAGCACCAAATCTAGGAGAGTTTTGAAAACTGCAGTTGGGAGTTGATGCAGGAGGACGCAATCCAGGAAGGCCGTGGGAATTATAGTCAGGAGGTCAGAAAATACAAGTAGTAGTTGAGTCTGACGGACTGTAAGTTCTAATTCGTTTATAGTGGATTTATTGACAAAGTGCCCGAAATTTTCACCTAGTTGGAATTTCTTCGTGATTATTCTATGTTGTTACTATTTTCATATAACTGCAACAATTCAACATAAGAAAATTGGACTGTTTGATTAATCATATAGAAATAATTAAAAATGACTTGTTGCTATTTAATTATTAATTTTTAATTCTACATAATCACCTATTCACCTCCCTCTAAGTATAGTTTGGGTCGAACCTTGTAATTTCAAAGAAAAGCTACATGGTTCATCTCTAGACTACAAGATCTCAAAAAATACTGAATGTTAACTGAAACTACCTTTCGGTTGTAGAATACTTGCAAAATAAGTCGTGGCAATTTGGAAGTAATCTCAATTGTCCAGTTTCCTAACTTAAAATTGAACAATGAAGTTGAGATCTTTCAACCTGATGAACAGCTCACAGAAGAACCACAGCGTTTGACTAAAATTTTGTGAAAATCACTTAAATAGACCACTAGCACCAAATGATGGTTCAAATACTTCTGGATTCAAATTTCGGTGCACTTGCATATTCCAGTGATAAAAAGGATAATAAAGGGAGGCCAGACACTTTCCAAAAAATTCCAGTTTTAATTAAAATAAGTATCATAAAATGTTCAGTCGGCCTGCCAACAACACACCTTAAGAACTCATGAAAGTAGGAAAAATACATCTTTAGAAATCTGTGAAGACCAAGCAGAGAACTCCAGCTCTTCGACTATCACTAACTGGAACAAGTAGCAGCTGCCAGTTTCCTAAACAAGTATATAGAGTCTAAAACAATTATGCCTAATTTACACTAGTGATGCCCTGCGAATTTTCCATATTTTCCCTGATAATTTGCTCAGCTCTCCTTTTCTTGTCATGTCTTCCATCACGATCGACGCCAAACCAAAGAGACACTTTCTCAACCCCCTCATTCCAAGGGCTCATTTCTGTACCCAAGCACTTCCTGCTACTTCCCAACTTAAATTTTACAGTGTTCCTCCCATTCAATGGAACCTTTCTTCTGTCCTCCATAGATTTACATGAATGGGTCCCAATGTCTTCAGTGGCTGGGGCATATGGCTCTAAAACAGAAACATAGTTTTCCAAAACTGCGTTATTCTGGAATTTCCTTGTAGCCTCATCTATCAGTTTAGCTGGAATTACTGGTAACGACACCTCCTTTTCCTCAAACTGAAGAGGTGGGGCAAGAAAGGGGTTACTTTCCACTGTGCGCTGTGCCTTTGCAGCATACCCGTTTACATCAGCGAATCCTGTTTCCAACCCATTACAGATCAATTTCTGCTGCAAATTCAACAAAGACCTGTCCACCTTCATGTGCCGCTCTTCAATTTTACTCTCCACTGCAAGCTCTACTTCTTTCTTGTCCCTTGAATTTGAATCTGCATAAGTCTCAGGATCTGGAAACATTGGCAACCAACTAGGTATATATTCATCAGGAGGGCTTTTACCAATTTGTGCAAAACTTGCATACAGTTTTCTCTCTTTCACAACTGGAAAAGTCGGAATTGAATATGCAAAAGGGAATTCCTCAGCTTCGTCAACATAT
This sequence comes from Fraxinus floribunda, assembly GCA_903798395.1. Classification (NCBI taxonomy): domain Eukaryota; kingdom Viridiplantae; phylum Streptophyta; class Magnoliopsida; order Lamiales; family Oleaceae; genus Fraxinus; species Fraxinus floribunda. Next base: position 1,113 of record CAIGRS010212568.1, on the reverse strand, counting down.
CGAATAATGTCCCTAACTACTCCAGAGCCAGAAAGACAATGATTATAGTCGGAAGCACCAGAAAACCCCTGAGCAGAACCCAAATCCTCCAACCCCTGAATCACATCAAACACATTACACTCATTCCTATTAGCTAAATTTGCACAAGACATAGCAGTTTTTCCAATCTCTCTAATGTACCTCACCCCTACATCCGAAAGAGTGTCGAGAGCAGACTGCTGGAAACTCTGATACCCTAGGCTCTCGCATACCTGTGCAACCGCAATTCTAGCAATGGCCTGGGCAAAATCATCATTCCCGGATGTTTTATTCTTCTTTTTATCCTGGCGATTTTCTTTTTCTTTTTCTTTCAATAACTCAACACTAAACTTACCATCAATCATATTCAACAACACTTCATAATCACAAAATATAACTTCCAAGGATTAAAGAAAAAAACGCATTTTCACCTGAAATTCATCTATTCGAGCAGTTTAATTAAAACCCTAAGCTCTTGCATTTTCCCACGCCAGAACAAAATTCATGAAAGAAATTGAAAAAAGAAATGTAAAGACGAGATTATGGAACGTTACTTACCGGAGATTTATGGGTTTTATACTGGGCTAGTTTCAGAAAAGAATTTAATTGAGAGATTTATTTAGTGATTGTTTGAGAGATTTGATTAGGAATATAACTAAACCTCTATCCAGAGAGAAGGGTGTAGAGATGGGGATGGGATCGCGAGTGTTCCTCCCTCTTTATATAGACGGCATGGCATCTCTGTATAAAAGTTGTCGGAAGCCTGAAGAGCGATATCTGATAAAGTGTAGCCAAATGCGATTTTAGTTTGGAGAATTAACACTGTAGTGAGTTGGGTTAAGGGAGTGAAGGTAATCGCGGTCCATACCCGGGAACTGGAGCCCGTTTTGGAATTTATCTGAGTTTATATTTATTTGAATTTCTGATTTCAGCTAAAATAAAGTACAATATGCACTCGTGATTGAAAAGTTAAAAATTGTTAACAAGGTTAAATCCATCATAATCACTCAACTAATTTTGCAAGAACGCATATTGAAATAGTAGATTGATGGAGAAGGTGTGGTTGAAAAAGAAGGAAAAGTTATTGATGTGATA